>APFE030662723.1:0-29437 GCA_000404065.3 Pinus taeda
TTGAACAACAAAATCGAAAATAAAACAAAACTATTGTTGAATTGATTGAACAATAATCGTTCAATTGATTGAACAACAAAATCGAAAAGAAAACAAAACCACTGTTCAATTGATTGAACAATTGTTCAATCGATTGAGCAACAAAATTGAAATGAAAAAAAAACCATCGTTCAATTTATCGAACAACAATCATTCAATCGATTGAACAACAATCGTTCAATCGTTTGATCAACAAAAATAAATAAAAAAAGTAAAAGTGTTGTTCAATCAATTGAACAATAATCGTTCAATCATTTGAACAAAAAAATTAGAAAAAGAAAATGCAAAAGTGATGTTCAATAGATTGAACAACAATTCTTCAATCATTTGAGCAACAAAATTGGAAAAAGGAAAAATGCAAAAGTGCTATTCAATCGATTGAACAACAATTGTTCAATCGTTTGAACAACAAAGTTGAAAAAAGAAAACGTGATAGTGCTATTCAATTGATTGAACAACAATCGTTCAATCATTTGAACATAAAAATCAAAAAATAGAAGTGTTGTTCAATTGATTGAACAACAATCGTTCAATCATTTGAACAAAAAAGAAAAAAAAAGAAAATCCACGAAAGTGTTGTTCAATCGATTGAACATTAATCATTTGAACAGAAAATCAAAACACAGAAGTGTTGTTAAATCGATTAAACAACAATCATTTAATCATTTGAACAGTAAGAATACAAAAAGTTTCTATTCAATTGATTTAACAACAATCATTCAATCAATTGAATAACACTTTCCAAAAACAAAAAAAAAATCTCATATTTACATGACGATGCGTGCTAAATTGCAATCAATCAAAGGAACACATACATTATTTACAATTTAAAGAAAATCACAATTTTATGAAAGAAAAGCTGCCAGATCATCACTTCCTGTAGCTAAAATTTGGATGGAGGGGTCCTCATGTTCCCGCTTGCAGAAAGACTCCTTGGTGAGTTGTTTGTGGTACAGACGCATTCAATTTCCATTCACCTTGAATGAATGGCCAACCCCATCAATGGCAGTCAATGTGAGATTACCACTGTTATGTACTTCTTGAATTTCATAAGGGCCGAGCCATCTTGTTTGCAACTTACCTGGAAAATCCTGGAATTTGGAGTCACAGAGGAGTGGCCAATCCCCCTTTTGAAACGTCTTATTTTTTATAAAGTTGTCCTGCCACTTTTCCCTTTGCTGCTGAATAATTGTAGTCCGTTGCAGAGCAAGCAACCAAGCCTCATCTAGTTCGTTGATTTCTTGAAGGTGCCTGGTTTGGGCTTCTATTAAATCCAGTCCCACTTCCTGAGCTATTCTTAGAGTCTTTATTTCGAATTCAATAGGAAAAATAGGTTCTTTACCTAATACGAGTTGGTATGGAGAGTATCCAGTAGTATTCCTCCAAGTCGTGTGATAGGCCCATAAGGCCTCTGGCAGTCTAGTAGCCCAGTCCCACTGATGTGTTGAGACTGTCTTGGTCATAATTGCTTCAATGAGCTTATTGGTGCTTCTGACCTACCCGTTTTCCCACGGGTGATACAGGGAACTGGTCCTATGTGTAATGTGATGATTTTTGAGAGTGACTGTAATCTTGTGTCCTACAAACTTCCCTCCCCCATCTGTTATCACTTCCCACGGTAAACCATACTGCACGAATAGCCCAAAGAGGAAGTTAATCATGACTTCTTCTGTAGCTCTTGGTAAATCTACTATTTACACCCATTTCGTCACATATTCTGTGACAACCAGTATGTAGGCTTTTTGATTCAATGGCAGATGGAATGGGCCAACAAAGTCCAATGTCCATCGTTCGAAAGGTTCTATGACTAGTTGGGGTTGCAGTGACATTTCATTAGATTGGCTAGGCTGGCCCATCCTTTGGAAACTATCACAAGCATGGGCATATTTCTTAGCATCTTTAAAAATAGTAGGCCAATAATAGCCCACCTGTAGTACCTTATGCCCTGTCCTTCAATCTACGAGGTGTCCCCCATAAGGCTCATCATGGTAAGCCTTCAGGATGTCATAAATCTCATCCTCGTGAATGCATCTGCGTATACAGATATCGGAACTTGTGTGAAAAAGATATCTGCCAATCCAAGAGAATCGGGCATTGGGCTGAACGATATGTTTCCTTTCCCTTGCTATCAAATTCCTGGGCAGCTTCCCCACTACCATATAATTTTCCACATATGCGTACCATGACATCTTGATTTCTATGGTAAATAAATTCTCATCTAGAAATTGGTCGTCCACTGCCAGTGGATCATTTATCTTCAGAACTCGAGAAAGAAAATCAGCAACTGGGTTTTCCTTCATCGGATGATCTTTGATAGTGATGTCAAACTCCTACAAGATCAATAGGCAACGATCCACTCGACAATTTATGATAGGTTTGTTAGCTAAACACTGAATGACATAGTGATTAATATATAGAAAAACTTGGTAGCCAGTTATATAATGTCTAAATTTGTTTATGGCATAAATGACAGCTAAGAATTATTTTTCTGTTACTGTATAATTGAACTCTACAGTAGTAAGATTTTTGCAAATGTAATATATAGTACATGGTTTCCTGTCCTCTGCCTCGCCGAGGACAACCTATCACTGCATCTGATGCATCCGTGGATATGTGAAAAGGAAGCTCCTAGTTTGGTCCTTGTAATACTGGAGCTGTAGAAACTAGTTTCTTTAAACCTATAAAAGTTGTGTCACATTGGTCAGACCACTTGAAATCAACATTTCTAGTTAAGGCATATAAAGGCACAACAATTTGCGAATTTTTTTAGTAAACTTGTTATAATAGCATGCACATCCCAGGAAGCTATGTACCTACATCTGAGTACAGGGTGCATGTAGTAAAAGAATTACTTGTATTTTTGCTAGATCTACCTGTATCCTTGCTATAGAAATATAATGTCCCAAGATTATGCCTTCGGTCATTATCATGTGACACTTTAAATTGCTTAAACATAACCTGGTAGCAATGCATGGTTCTAATTTTTTTTCCTTAATGTTTGCAGTGCTTGATCAAATTCATCCCCCTATGGAGTAAAGGTCATCCATATATACCTCAAGTCCTTCATTTATTAGGTCGGAAAAAATGTTGAGTATAGCTCTTTGAAACATGGTTGGGGCATTTCATCAGCCAAATGGTAACAGTCTATAAGCGAATGTACCCCAGGGACAGGTAAAGGTTGTTTTTTCTTGGTCTTTAGGGGCGATTTGAATCTGATTGTAGCCACTAAAGCCATTTAGAAAGGAAAATAACTACTTCCCTGCCAAAGTATCAAGGACCTAATCAATAAAGGAAAGAGGGAAGTGATCTCTCTATGTTGCCTATTCAATTCTCAGTAATCCACATAGATACACCACTTCTCATTTTTCTTGGCGATGAAAATCAATGGAGAAACCCATTTGCTATCTGAAATTGGATAAATGAAATTCACATCCAATAGGTTCTGTAACTCTTCTTTCACAATGCCTTTGAGATGCAGATTCAATCTCCGCTGAGGTTTCCAGATAGGACGAGTATCCTTTTTGGTATAGATGTGATATGTACATAGTTGTGGGTCTATACCCTTCATGTCAGGATAATTCTAGGAAAAATCCCCTTTATATTTTTGTAGGACCTGAATGAACTTTTGTCACTGATCACTATCCAGGCTATCATTAATGTTTAAAACTTTGCCTGGTTCAATTTCCACAAGCTTGCTGTTATGAATAATAGTCATCTAGATGTGCTGATCATCGATATCCTTCAAGGGATCTTCCAAGGCTTCATTATCAAGAATTGCTTTAGCATTTGAAACTTTACGTTGCTCACATTAGCTGGCTGATTTATAAAGTTGTTGATAACATCATCTTCAATATGATCTTTGAATTTCAGTGCCTCTGCTACTATGAGTGGTGAAGGGATGCTTTCTTCTAGGTATGTTGGTGGTTGTTTACATATTTTTACAATGACAAGACTTGGTTTGGCAAGGGGATATAAAAAAAAAAATTTATAGAATACCCCTTTGCAATAGTCATGCTACCCTCCCGACAGCCTATATATGCATCAGTTGTCGCTAGCCAAGGTCAACACAATATCAAAGGTTGCCCATCCAATCAACTCTTTGGGTTTATAACAAGAAAATATGTTGCATATTCCCATGAATCAATAGAAATTGTAATACCTTGTAAATTTCTTTCTGGCCTTACCAGTGAATGATCAAAAAGTTCTAGTAAGCTGGTGGTTGGTTCCAAGGTTGTAATACCAAGTGCTTGACAGGTTTCTGTCGTTAAAATGTTAATGGCTACATCCAAATCAACTAGCGTATTGGCAAAAGATCGTCCATATATTTGAATTGTCACTGTGGGATTCCCATGATCTTCATACTTTACTGGAGTTTCCCCTCCCAAGAGAAAATTAGATAAGGTCCCTACAACATGAATGGTGGGTGAAGTTTTTGCTTTCCTCATAGGATTTTTTACACATAGCTCTTTAATTGTTTTGGCATAGATGGGAATGTCTTGGATGGCCTGGAGGAGTAGAATTTTTATACAAAGTTGTTTTAGTCCCCCTACAAGATCAAAATCTAGGTAAAGAATCAACTTTGTATCGTTAACCTTTCTGGGAACAGGGGAGAAGTAACTATGAGTTCCTCAAGATCTTTATGTTGATCTATCTCTTCTCCTTGTTTTATTTTAGTATCAATTACAAGTGGTGGTATATGTACATGTGATGTTTCAATCTCAATTGATGGTTGATTCCTGTTTTCCTCAGGGGTGATGATGCATCCCGACCTTAGTCTTATTTCATTAAATTCTTTTTTTCAATCTCATAGTCTGATATTTCGATAATTTGCACCAGCTGAACCAGTCTATTATTGGGATTTGGATTCGATTAGGCTCGTAGTTGAGGGTGCAGAAGAGGCTGAGAATTTTGCTGTAATGGATAAGGAGCTGACAAGGCAAGTTGAGGTTGAGGACCTGTCCCCATAGGAGTATTGGATATTCCCAAAGGTCATTGCCAATTTGTAGACCAGTTCAGATTTTATGAAGTGGAGGCAGGCCACTAGGATTGATAGGGATTACCTTACCAAACAAGAGTAAAAGGAGAATTTGGCTAGCCATTACCCAAAAAGGACTGAGTTGACCAGAGTGTCAGAGGGAATGGCTAAGGTTTCCAATTTGAGTAAGGTGATTGGCCTTACCATATTGCCCCAGGGTTCTGTTGCTGATTAAACTGTGAAGAAGGGGATGCATCTTGTGACATACCTATAGGTTTGGCTTGTCACTGTCAATGATGGTTCATTAGATACACTGGCTTGGTCTCTTCTTTTGCTTCATTGAACACTTGTTTTAGCCCTGGGAGTGATGGGTATTGTTCAATGGCATGATCTTGGGTACATATGGCACATGTTTGAACCATGTCTAATGGATACTCCCATTAGCTTCACCTCTTTCAACAACGTGAGCAAAAAACGACCAAGTTTTGTTCTGCTAAGGCTTGTTTCTATTTAGCCTGTAGGATGTTTAGCTGCTTCGTGAGGGTGCCCAGGATGTCCATCTTGAAATCTTCTAGGAGGTTACTGATTTCCATTCGTGTTACACCTCCACTGTGGGGTTTGTTTACCCTACTAATGGAATCTCAACTTCCTTCTCCTGTGTGTGTGCTTCCTCGTGAACACCTAATACAAGAGCGAATGATTTCATCATAATATTCTTGAGAAATATCCCCTTTCCCCATTAAGTTTAGAGTTTCTATCCACTCTTCTTTCATTCGTTTAATTAAGATAACTCTTAGGACTTATTTTGGTAAGGTGGTGTGTGGAGATCTCTGCAACTTATAATGAAACTGTTTGATGTATTCTTCTAGAGTTTCATTATCCTTTGCAGCCATATTAAAGATATAATTTTTTAGCTCCCTAGTCTTGCAAAAGTCCTGGTATCTTGTGAGGAAGGAAGTCTTCATATCATCCCAAGAATTGATAGTACATCCACCGAGACCCATGAACCATCTTAAAGTGCTGCTCCTTTCAGAGTAGAAGGGAACAATTTTATCTTTTGAGGGTCAGTGGTGTAGTCATACCCTCTGCAGAGGACATCAAATTCAAACATGAAGGCATCTGAATCCTTTGTGATCATCCCATGAAAATTTGGGATGCTATATAGAGAATTAGCCTTCATGGGGACATTAGCTACTTGGTCAACTATGGGGTATTCTAATGTCGAGGTTTGACCTTGAGGTGGTTGATTTTCCATTTGGTAAAAGATGTTCCATTATCCTTCAGGGATTCAAGGGGGTGCTTTTTGAATAAGTGGAGGATTAACAATCTGGGTTGGCTTTGTAGCATTGCCTAGATCTGGGATCACAGGAGACTCTTATTCAAACAGATGAGGTCTTGCCTTAGTAGTTCCACTGGTTTCTCCCTCTCCTTCTCTTAAGTTACACAACATTCCCTCTTGTAGAGGATCAAAATGTAAATTTGTTGTAACCTGAAGACTCTACTCAGATCCTCCAATTTGGATTTGTATCTCAATGTAAGCTATAGATGATGAGCTTGCTGCCTAAGGGATTATAGTAGGATTTTTTCTAGATACAACCCAGAATGCTACTAATGCTTGAGACTATGCTTTTCTTACAATTTCGTCTATAAAGGTCATTCTCCCAAGGTTCATTGATCCCTTGGGTTTTATGGATTTAGGTGGGGGGTTCTGATCATTTTCTATCTTTCTATTCCTAGTCATTCATAAAAACCTATTCCTATTTAACCTCTAAGCTTTTGCTGAAAAGCGGGCTAGTAAGCAAGCACTTTACTTGCTAGGCACGCAAGTTCTTAACTCCTATTTTCAAAACCCAATTCTTTTGCAGCAAGATAAAAAGGAAATCACTTTGAAAAACTCTCCCTAACAACGATGCCAAAATGTTGGTGCACTAAAATGTCCTTTTTTTACAGGCAATCCTAATTCCTACATTAATTGTCAACCTGAGGCAAGTCTTTTTATTTCAAGAGTGTGAACACTATGTATGCAGTGAATTTATAGGTTAACTATAAAAAATTATTGCAATCGCTAATGAATATATTTTCAAACCTAATCCAAACAATTATGAAAGAAGTAACTCTGAAAGAAAATCATAACATACTCTGTAATTCTACTTAATCTATCATGAGAGAAAATGAATCTAAATACAACTATAACAGATCACACTCGGCAACCTTAAATGGAATTGAATCTAACTCACTCAATTATTAAAGAGACTATGGAAATTGAACAACAAATGACAATTGAAAAACAAATTCCAATTGAACAACAATTGATAATTGAACAACAAATGATATCTGAATTACAAATAACTATATTGCGGAAAGAGATCATTTTTATCTCTGAAATCTATGATAACATTACTTGGAATGAATTAGCGATCTAATGCTGGAACTACATAACCAATCTAACCAAAAGCATTACTCATATATAACACACAGCTAAATCTAAATCTCGAATGAGCAACAAAAGCAAATTGAATTGGAAATTATCATAATAATCAAAATGATATTAACTTAACATTAACAAATAGTAAAGAATAAAATAGAAAATATTATAACACATATGAAATAATAGATCTTCTCTTGACTGGGCCCATAGTCGCCAGAAGTCTCCTTTATGAGATACTCGGAATATAATTATGATTTAAACACAGTCTTCTTCATTAATATTGATAACAAAGTTACAACATCACCAAAGTAACATCCTTATATGCCCAAAAGAATAATTATGAACTGTGAATTTCTGAACTAGTCATGCAGTTTGCCTTTTGGCCTTATATATAACAATTAGAAAAGTAAATAGATAAAAGCAAATCCTCAAGATCGGGAGATACCGAGCATTTCACAATACTCGATTTTATTTCGTCATAAAATAACATCGGTCTACCCGGTCTTCTGTTGTCCTACTTTGCCTCAGACACTATCTTTTTCCTTTATTAGATGTTGTTGTTCTGTCGATTGAACAACTATTGTCTAATTCGCGTATTCTGCACATAAAGATATTAAAAATCAGTTTTCCCTATTTAGATTTGTCTAATTTGTTACTGATTAGTTTTACCCAGCTTTAACTATTATTTCCTCTACTTTTATCCATAAACATAGATAATGATATGAGGATGAGTGCTAAATAAAGCTATTACCAAGGAGAAAACATACCTTTTTCTTGACCCAACACTTCTATCAGAAGGGAAGAGAAAAGTCGGCCATTTAAAGGAAAGTAATAGTACTAATCTAGAAAAGGAACACGAGAATAAATTTGTTAATGAATCATTGGTCAACCATTGAAATAATTCATAAGGAAGCAATGATTGTTAAAGAAAATACAACACACTTTCAACAAGATAAATACAAAAGGCATCGGAATAGTTCAATTTCCTTGGTACAAATGAAAACAACATACATTGCAAACATTCAAAGAATGGTCTTACAATATTCATGGCATATGAAAAAAAGCGTGTTGGCTCAATGAGATTCTGAATTAAGTAAAACTTCCAAGATACATCAAGACAGTGAACAATATTAGTAGCCCCAATAGTGGAGCATTAGAGGAGTCACTTGCTCCTTCGAAACAACTGTCTTCCTCTCCAATTCCTAATTGGAGGAGCCACAATGAAAAGTCATTTTCATGTACAATGAGGGTGTATATATAAAAAATTGGGTGATCATTCACCTCCCATGTGACTCTTGGACTACGCTCATGATTGTTTGACTTCTCTATGAATTTTTTACTCCCACATGAAATTTCAGGTATAAAATGGGCCTCCTAAGAAAAATGTACAACCAAAATAAACTTTTTAAGAACCAATAGGATTCAAGATGATGATGTCAACCATGGGTGATGATTCCCTATTTTTGGGTTAAAAAAATAAAAATAATAATAAATAATAAAATAATAAAACTACTTTTTCAACTCATATTTTCAAATTATCTCGCTAAGTTTTAACTCAAATTTCGAGCGAGAGTACTCATTGGATGCAAAATTTGATTCCCAATCTAAGGAGTACCCATGTTGTATAATTTTGATGGATCCTACTAGACAAAAAATGAGAAATACATGAAAAATATGATTGCAATCACTTTTTTCATTTATTTCTCATTTTTCATGTAGCAGGGTCCATCGAAAGTATGCAACATGGGTGCTCCTTGGATGAGGAATGAAATTTTTCATCCAACGAGTGTTTCTATTCAAAATTTGAGTAAACCCATAAGGAGATACATTTAAAATACGAGTTGAAAAAATAGTATTTTATTTTTTCCCTATAAAATTTGATGATGTAATGTAATCTTATTTTATTATTTCCACTATGATTTAATAATTTCCTTAGGAGGCTCATTTTAGACCTCAAAATTCCCCTATTGCACATTACATGGATGACTCTTGGACTTCCACATTATATTGCATTTTCCAATATTGAATTTAGATAATCCACAAATAATGTGGCAAATGGTGACTCATGGCATCACATCACCTGACACTGATGACATGGATTGCATGATGACATGGAAATATCAAGCCACTCTTTGTTGTTGCTTTGTCTTTAATAATAAATGTACAATTATTCATCTTCATGAAAGGCATGCTTTTTTCTTCATATCCACCCTCAAAAGGGCTATGAATCAGAGGGAGCCTTCATGCGGTCTCGATATTTGATATTCTATTGTAATATGGCGTTCCTTTGTCTTCTCGCTTGATGATCATCTTACACCTTCAACTCCATATGTGTCTTATAGCATGGTCCCCTTCTCCTTTTCCTCCATCATCATTTTTTCATGATAAGATAGAATACATGCAATTGAAAACCATTCATGAAAATTTGACATCAGTCTAAAACCCCTAACCTAACATATTTCATGAAATCTCCTGTTAGGGCTGGAACTGGAGACTGGTTGAGTGACTAGATAAGGGATTATGTAGTTCCAGAGGTTAAGGTCCAGTATTGAGGCTTGAGACTGCACAATACTAAGTTTAGGATGGCTAGGTTTAAGGTATCGCACAATTGAGGGGCTTAAGAGCTCAAGGTTGGGGCTTGAAGCTTGAAGATGCCCACTGCATAGTTCTTGAAGGACAAAGGCCAAGGAATTGCACAGTTGAGGGACTCAAGTACCCAGTCTAGAGGCTTGATCCTTAAGACTAATCAATACGCATTTCCTGAGGCTTGGGAAAAGGGACTACTCAGTTGAGTGACTCATGGACTGAGCTTGGAGGCTTGAGCCTTGTTGTTTCCCACTACATGGTTATGGGAGGCAGGGAGCCCAAGTGATTGCGCAGTTCAGTCTTGGATGGGGAGAAAGATTGCAACATTTTAGAGTTGAGGGGCATGGATTGAGCAATGAGATTGGCAATGCGCAGTTCTAGAGGGAAGAGACTAGGCAATGCACAATACTAAGAGGCAAGGCTACTACTGTAGGACTGATATTGAGTAATGCACAATCCAGGAATGATGGTTAAAGCTGAGTGGCCTGACATGTGATTTTTACAAGTTTTGACTAAGTGTTGGATCAGTGAGAAAAATTTGAACCAAAGCAACACTTGAACATGATCACACACTTAGATCACTCGACAACACAACAAGGAACACTCAAAACACATGAACTACGTACTTCTTCTCAATGCAACAACTTTGCGACAAATCATTCCAAGTACACCATTAAGGATAGACTTTGCGACGACATTTGTGCGACAATGCTTGAAACTTATGAAATGAGTGTGATACATGTTTAAATGATAAGAAAAATTGATTATCACAAAGAATACCGCTTGAGACAAACCAAAACTCCACTTTGCACGATAAGCAACACTTCCCATTCTAAAAGACGACACATGCCATATGGAAAGAATAGTGCGAACAACACTTGAAATATGCAAACAAGGGTGAAAACGACACATGCCGGAGTGAAGATAACATGAAAATGACACTAATTAAAGCGAAAGCAAGAAAAAGTGACAATTGGCAACATGAAAAGCATACTCATGAGACCGAAGGTGCACAAAAGTGATAGTTTGAAAAACTCACCAAAATAGAAATACTAATTCTATGAAAAGTGAGAGATTGTGAATGAAAATGCATGTTAACTGTCAACATGGGTTAAGCATAACACAAACACTATCTTTATAGAATTTGTTAGGCCAATGGAGAGCAAAATACTAAGAAAGCATCACTAGCCAAGAAGTTACTACTGAATGGTTGATCGCAACATCCACAATAGGCTCCAAAATTTGGCTGTAGGAAACATTTTGGAGGGTGTTTGGCACAACGACAACAATTGGTGACACGCTGGTATAACCCTAGCTTCTCTTCCTTAGTAAATTATTTATGCATGGTCTAGTTCTTTAGGGAGTATTGATTCATTTTTCATATTAGCACGACTTCTCCACTTACCCTGTATATGAACACAGTCTCCTTTATTCATTTTCTCCATTGAACAAAAACATAAGATCTAAAGTGATCACACAATGTTTCGAATCAAGAAAGGTTAATGAAGTTCATGAGCTTTAGATTTTCATAGTATAGTTTTTCATCTTTGGTGTTTCTTTACTACTAGGAGGCCTAAATAACACCCCGACAGAGTCACTTTAGGGACACAAGCATTTCTCCGTTACTAGTAAGCCTAGATAGTACCCCAACATAGTTTCTTTCTTCAACTCCTTATGTAGGAAGCCTTTATCTTCTTTTGCCTTTATTTATTTATCTTATATAGGAATGTGCATTGAGAATTATTGATTTCATGGGTGGAAGAGGAATCCTGACTTATTGAGAGCGGAGGAGGCTATCCCCTTAGAGAAGCATATGTAAGACCTATGATATTAGTTTTCTCATTTATATTTTCCCCTTTGTCCTTTTCTACTTGATTGGATCAACTTGAAAACATCGAAAGATAAGAACAAAGTGAAGGTGCAAGGTTTCCAAGATAGACAAGGATATCATGGCTCAACACAAATATTTCCTTACACAAGGATAATATTTTCCATCAGAACATCACTAAGCAAAATATGTGACCATGAAGAAGAAGGACATAAAGTTAGTCAGATGTTGTAGTGTCACAAAGCCCCTTTCTTATTTTTCCACATTATTTTTTCGAGCCAAAGTGGCATCCTTAATGTGAAGTATTATTTAATAAAACATGAAAGAGAGAAGACACATCAAGAAAACCAAAAAAAAAATGGGGTCTAAACCGAAAAGAGGATGCAAGAAGAAAGTTAGAAAGAAAATGAAAGACTACAGAAAGGGAGTGCAGGATGCCTGTGCAAAGGAAACTAATATGCAACTAGACTTACTCCTAACCTAACTAGCTATAAGGTCAGGGTTATGTACAATGAAATTTTTAATGTAACCACCGTAGCTACTCCTGACCTGCATTCACAATTATATGATAAATTAAAATAGATAAAAACAATGTGTAATGGAAAGGATAAGAGCTTGAATTACTTCCTTAAAAATTTGAATGTCTTGCTTGTTAGTAGAAAGATATGTCATAGCCATTACCTCTAACCAACTTATGAACCTACCTTTTTGATGAATATTACAAATAAAGAAACCTTGAAAAATTCCTGTGAATGCTCCTTCATTTGTGCTATATTTAGTAAGCATGAGAAAATACCAAAGCTTGTTATTATAAAATGATCTTACTAAGTAAGATGCTTCTAAGAAATCATAAATTGGATCGTGAAATTTAGAACATTCCTCTTGAAGACCTTAAAATCCATGAAAGGATGAATTTTCAATTAAAATCACAAGGTTGGGATGAGAATATTATGAGGGAAGATCGATCTGATCATATTCAACTGGAAAGTCAAGTCATTGAGGACCTGACATAACCATCAACAAATATGGAAGTTCCTCAACTGCCTGACAAGTACCCAAAAAGTGAGATGTTAAAATATAACGATTAAACAATGTAAAACAACTAGCATTGGATGTGCAGATGGGAAAATGAAAATTTGAATGATAATCATGAAAGATAGAATCGTGATTAGATGGGATGATTAAAACATTAGATTCGCAATCTATAATTAGCAAAGATAAATCAATTTGAACAATTTCACAAATTCTCTACATAATAGAATCATCTTCCTAGCGTAATGAGTGTAACAAACATTTTCTTGTACGTAGTTACGCACTGCACTAGCATCATAATCATCGAAAGAAGTAAAAACGGATGCTAGTATAACAAACACATGAAACTAGTCAGGGTAGAATGAGTGAAGAAGAATCCGATTCGCCAAATAACCCATGCATTCACAATTTCTCAAGAGGATTTCAGGTGCACTGAAGAAAAATATTAGCAATATAACATTCACAAGAAAAAATAGGACTTGACTATCCTAAAATATATTTGATAGACATGATTCCTTCAACCAAATATAGTCTTTGAAATAATCAAATTCGAAGCTACATGCTTCTATGAGAGATAAACGCTCCAAACCTGAGTTAAGAGCAAGGGTTTTGCATGGAGATGAATGAACTAAAATAGAAACTTTAATTCAATCAGAAATCAAATCTTGAAAGTTTGAAATATTATATCTGCAATGCCAAACATATTTCAAGAAGGAATTTACATTGAATGAAACTATGCAGAAAGAAGAATTTTGTGAGGAACACAAAGATTGACTCAGTTCGGGGATCTTACTAGATTTGCAAGATCCTAATATAACCATCAACAGAAGGTTAAGTGTCTCAACTCATTCACAAGTCCAAGAAATTTAAAGGATTATAAAATCACATTTCAAAGATTGAACCTGATCGTGCATGGTGCGAGGATAACTACTTCCACTGATTTCAATGAGAACACTATTAACCATATGATAGCCTTCTTTGTCACTCATTTGATAATATTTTACAAATTCGACAACCAGATTACTGAAGTCAAAATATTCTTCTGATCACAAATCTAGAGATATATGAATCGAATAATTCCCATGAGCAAGTTGATTCGAAGAGTTATCTTCATGCAAAACAAGAGATGATACGAGATGGAAAGGATACTCAATTATCTAATTATTTTCTCTTTCATGATGGAAAACATCACTACCTTGTGTCAATTGAGAAGTGAACTCATCCAATGAAGAACTTGAAGAGCATGGATTATCTTCATTCCATGTATATGCCTCACAAACAAGAGAGAACAAGGGATATTGGGATGAAGAAGAAGTTTCAATAAGAACATTTTCTTGAACTGGATCAGATTCCGTATCTAACATTATCAGATAAACATCTTTTGGAGGAACCGGAAAATGATTTTGTGCACTTGGGAATTTTTCATAACATACATCAACACAATCATCATCATTAGAATGATTGTTTCCCAAGACTACTAATACGAACAAACTGATTTCATTTGATTCACTACCAATATTAGAAGATGGAAAGTCATCCAAGAATGTAAGAATATTGCCTTGACATGGAGGAATTTTAAGAAGAGAAGAAATATTGAAGAAATCTTCACCTTACTGCTCCTCTACCCATGAAATGTGACTACCTTTCACTTATTTACTTCCTAGATTTGGAAGAGATTGATCAAGCAAATCATGAGGCAAGGGATCATGGGAAAGAGATGATAGAGGATGACATGAATCCAAATCAGAAACAAGACTTAACTGATGATAAATAACATCATCTTGTAGAATGGAGGAATTAGTCTTCACCATATGCTTCATGAGCCATTCCAGGATAAACTCCATTGAATTTGAATCATGAAAAAAAGAAGGAGAATGAGAAGATGGATCAGGAATTTGATGTACAAATTTCCCAATTTTATGATCATCGCAAGGAGGCACCTGCATTAGAACTAGAAAAGGAGGAGGGCAAGGAACAAAAGTAATGGTTTCGTCCTACAAAATTAGGGGTGTATCATGCTTTTCAAGAGTTGGGGAAGCAAAAACATCAGGTGGTTTGGATTCACCATGCAAAGAGATATGAATGAAATGCTTGAAATTTTGTTTCAAGAAATCCAAATCTGTATCTTCATCAGGAAATTCATAATGAAGGTGAAGAAATCGATTAGAGAAATCCTCAACTGGATCATCAGGATTCATTCCTACTTGATCGATTCTTTTATAAACATATCAGTAATCATACCTATCAAAGTCTCGATGAAGCTCCTTGAGGAAATGATGAAAAGAATGGATGGAAGCTAATGGTAACTTATGACACCATCGATTAACATGACTTTCAAAGGCTGTTAGGATATTATGACACATAGGAAATAGTTAAGTATAACTTGGTCTAATAGAGAGTTAGGTAAAGTGTGTTTCTTTACTATGTACATTTGTAACTTACAACCCAATGGTCACGATATGTTCTAGACATGAGGTGATCTGACAATTCATTCTCTCCTCGATATTACCGACACTTGATCCATGGCTTAACACCCGATTGGTCCATGATCTCTATTTAAATAGCATGGAGGGTCATTTCTAGGGTAACCGTTCATGAGAGAAGCTTATGGAAATTTTATTTCTTTTATTAATAAATTTCCTGAAGTGGCCACGTTGGCTCAGGCCGTGGACTATTCCCCCCTTTGAGGGTTTTAACCACGTCAAGAATATTGGTGCATTGATATGT
Organism: Pinus taeda; assembly: GCA_000404065.3. Taxonomy (NCBI): domain Eukaryota; kingdom Viridiplantae; phylum Streptophyta; class Pinopsida; order Pinales; family Pinaceae; genus Pinus; species Pinus taeda. The sequence goes on from APFE030662723.1 coordinate 15,616, forward strand.
GATCTATTTGTGATTGGTGTCCTTTGGTGTTCTATCTGAGGAACTTACCCTATAAATTCTTACATGGTATCAAAGCTATTTTACGGCCACATCCATTGGTGATCCAAATCGGAAGCTAATACAACTGCATCCGGCTATTTTTTCCTAGATCTACTGTTTCTGACTACTTTCGGGCCGAGAGGACTGCTCTATTGTGTTAGGAGCATCTGTCCTAATGAGGAACCCATTTCATTTCACGCGAAAAGGTTTCTAGTAGCCCTAGCTACGTCACTTTTAAGACTTGGAGTTATACAGTCTTTTTTGTAGTTTTAACTATTCATAACTCTGTTTATTTCGATTTATTTAGCTCTTAAGTTTTTTATTACCGAATCTATACCTTTTATATTTGTCTATGCTCTTTGCACGTCCGTGTTTGGTTTTGTGTTTTTTGTTTTGTAGGCAAAAAGAGATTTTTCAAGTAAGCACACACCCCAAACCTTCAGTGACTAAAAAAAAAAGAAAAAGAAAAAACTCCTCCCTCTTTTCCAAAAATTACTAACCTTCTAAACTAGCTCACTTGGTCCAAAGTTACTTTATGAGAATAAAGGTCTTGGGTTCAAGTCTTTCTTTTTGTTGAGTTACTTTTTCAAAAAGAACATATTTTTTAAAGTTACTTTATGTAAAAGTGTTATCATCCATTATAAAAAGTGAGTCACTTATAATTCTAAAGTCTCTTTATTTTTTATTTAAGTTACAATTTAGTGGGTAGCTCATAAAGTACCATTGTAAAAGTGACTTTCAGTTATTTATAAAAGTGAGTCAGATAATTTTTTTTTTTAAAGTGACCTAATTAGATTAATTTTGGAAAGGGGGGGGGGTTTAAAATACAACATTATCATTCATTTCCACACATTCACGCACTTCGTCAGCATCTTCAACAATTTTTCTTCAAAAATCCATAACTTCTTCATCTGGAAGCTGTTTTCAGAGCCCTTTTTTTGAATCAGCCTAATATTTTGAGATCTTTCCATTGGAACACTCAATTTCAGCACCTACAACTTTAGTTTCTGTTAAAATGGGAAGTCCATGCCAAGTTATTCTTGACAGCACCAACTGCTTCCAATGGTGGTCCTACATTGTATATTTACTTAGAAGTAAAGGTCTTTACAAAATAGCCTCAAGCCAAGAAACTAAACCTAAAGATGAAGATAAGGCAACCAAATGGGAAAATAGACAATATCAAGCACGTGGGTTGATAGGGATGTCTATATCTCCGGACCTTAGATTCCATATCGCTAAAATTGATACCCCTAATGAAGCAATGAAACAACTCACTAAAGTTTTTGGAACTAAAATGAAATTAGAGCCCATAAACTTGAAAATGAGTTACTTACGTTGGACCCCAATAATTTTTCTTCCATTGAAGATTTCTGATCCAAGTTCAAGACACTTAGACTTCTCTTGGAAGGTGTTAAGGTTAAGAAAGAAGATGGTAGCCTTATCTATTACATTCCTACTAAGTTGGGATTAACCTACTCTGTGTTTGTTTCCACCTTCCATTCTACTAGAGAAGCATTTATTTCTCGAGGACAAGACTACAAGTCCCCCTCTTTTGATGCCTTTTGTAATTCTTTAAAAAGAGAACAAGAAAAACTCTTACATCTTGGTCTTCTTAATCTTTGAAACTCTTCTAAGAAAGCCTTAGCCACCAAACAAAAACCAAATTCAAAGAATCCTAAGAAGCAGTATCCTAAAAGGAATGGTCCATAGAAAACCAAACATGGGTCTTAAGCAATTTCAGTCTCAAAATGAAAAATCATTTCAAAAAAATGATGAGGGAAATAAAAACAAAGGGAAGAAGAGTGATAGACATTTCCACTTTTGTAATCGAGATGGCCACTTCGAATCCAAATGCTTTAAGAAGATGGAAGTCTTGGAAGCAACAATGAAGAAGCATAACATCCATTTGGATCATTCTTCAACTTCAACTTGATCTTCAGGAATAACACTTTCTGCATGTTGTTGTCAAGCATCTCGGTCTGGTTATGCATTTAATATATCTTCTTCTTCTCATTCTCATTAGTGGTTCATTGATTCTAGAACTTCTTATCACATGGAAAAAAACAAATCCATGTTTCCTTCTTTAAATGATTGTAACACCAAAAATATATATGTTGGTTATGATATATGTCTTAGTGTTGTAGGGACTAGAATTGTTCATCTAGACAATGGTCAATTTAATGATGTATTATGTGTTCCAACCTTATCGTGCAACCTTCTATTTGTATATCAGATAACTAATTCAAGTGAAGGTAAACTGTTGAATTTTCACCTCACGATGTTGTAATTAAGGACCTAAGAGATCCTAAATAGATTTTAGCTATTGTCATTGTTGATGATTTTATAAGGTTGTAAAAGTTTAACAACTTTTTGTCATCAACTCTTCCCTTCGTATTTGATGCTCATAATGATGAAGTGAGAAAACTTTGGTGTGAGTAATTTGGTCACTTAAACTATCGCTCCCTTCAAAATCTATGTAAAGAAAATATGGTGACAGGTCTTCATATGGTATCTTGCAGAGATGGTGTTTGTTCCAGTTGTGTACTCAGAAAACATCATTGAGATAGTTTTGAAAAACGAGCCTCTTAGCATGCTTCAGCCCCTTTACACCTTGTGCATGGTGATTTATGTGGTCCACTTCTAGTTGTTTCATTCTCTGGATACAAGTATTTCTTAACTTTCATTGATGATTTATCCAAATGCACTTGGGTATACCTCTTAAAACTAAAGAGTGAAGTATTTAACATGTTCTTGGACTTTAAGGCCTTTGTTGAAAAACAATCTAGACATAAAATTCTTAAGCTAAGATATGATAATGGCGGAGAACATGTTAACAAAAATTTCATCAACTTTTGCACCAAGAATGGAATTCAAATGCAACATAATGTTCCATATAATCCACAACAAAATGGTGTAGCTGAAAGGAAGAATCACCTTAAAGGAAATGGCTAATTGTATGCTTTAATCTAAAGGACTTAGTCTTAATTTTTTGGTAGAAGAAATTAACTGTGAAAATTACATAGTAAGTCACACTCCTACTAAGGTTTTAAAGAATATCACTCCAGAAGAGGCATGAATCTCAATTAAACCAGATGTAAGTCACTTTCATATTTTTGGAAGTGAAGCATGGGCCCATATTCCAGATGAGAAACATAAAGCTTTAGAACCTAAGAGTAAAAACTGTATTTTTGTTGGATATTCTGAAGATGTCAAAGGATATAGACTTATTCCACTTAAGTCTAAAAATGTTATCATTAGAAGAGATGTAAATTTTGTTGAAAATATATCGGCCTACGAGCCTAGTTTGGCAGATGTGCCACCTCTCTCTATCCCTTCTACTTCTAAAACTATTTCTTCTTTAGCTGATGATAGCGAGGATGACAATCCTCCCCCACCTTCTCAGGATCCTCCTTTAGCTCCTCAGCTTCCAAAATGGGTCTGTGCTACTCGGGACGAAGCAGGTGCTCTTGCAGGTGATCCTACATACCAACGACATACACCTTCTCAGTTTGATAGAGCCTCTTCTTTACCAGCTTAAACTTCAGCGAATTATGATCCTGACACATTTGCAAAAGCTTCAGGCCATCCAGATTGGGATGAAACTCTGAATGAAGAACATGGTTCATTATTGGAAAATTATACATGGGATCTTGTTTCTCTTCCAAAGGGACGAAAACTTGTTAGATGCAAATGGGTTTACAAAACCAAGTATGGACTAGATGGAAAAGTTGATAAACATAAATCTCATCTTGTTGCTAAGGGCTTTTCACAAGTTGAAGGCATTTACTTTACTAAAACCTTCTCCCCTGTTGCCAAAATGAACTCTATCCACCTTGTTCTTTCCTTTGCTGCCTCCTTCAAATGGAAAGTCCATTAGATGGATGTTAAATCTGCATTTTTGCATGGGGACTTGCATGAAGAAATCTATATGGAACAACCTCCTAGCTTTATACAAATAGACTCTAGCCTTGTATGTCGGCTTAAGAAATACCTTTATGGTCTCAAGCAAGCCCCTCGGGCTTGGTATGCCAAAATGGATAGCTTTCTTTTAGATACTGGCTTTTCTAGGTTTCATTCTGACAATACTATCTACACCAAGAAAGTGGGTAAGTATCTTATCATTCTTGTTATTTATGTTGATGATATTATCCTTATTGGTAGTGATCCCAACCTTATAAAACATGTGAAGTCCAACCTTAAAAAGAAGTTTGAAATGACAGACTTAGGACACTTGCATTATTTTCTTGGTCTTCAAGTCTTGCAAACCAAGGAAGGTATTTCCCTTTCCTAGTCCAAGTGTGCCTATGATATTCTACGCCATTTTCACAAGGAAGATTGTAAGCTAGCCTATTCTCCATTTCGGTCTAGAGCCAAAATTTCAGTCACTTGTACTTCCCTTGAAGTTGATGCTACCTTATACCATCAATTTGTAGGAAAAATTTTGTATATGACCCATACTCGTCTTGACCTTTCCTTTGATGTTGGCCTTATTGCTTGGTTTATGCAAAACCCACATGAAAGTCACTGGAAAGAAAATAAAAGAATACTTCATTATGTTCGAGGTATAGTTCAGTTTGGGATTCATTACAGTGCAGAATCATCTCCTCTATTGGTTGATTTCATTGATTCCAATTAGGCTGGTGACCCTGATGATCACAAGTCTACTGCAGGTTATGTCTTCACTCTTGGTTCTGGACCTATTACATGGGCTTGCAAGAAAATAAGTGCCATTTATCTTTCTTCAGTTGAAGCAGAGTATCGTGGTGCCATAGAAGCTAGTAAAGAAGCCTTCTGGCTTCGTCAAATCCTGTCAGAGTTTGGCTTTCAGCAACAACATCTCATTACACTTTGGTGTGATAATTAAAGTGTCATTCAACTATGCAAAGATCTAGTCCAAAATCAGCACAAAAAACACATTGAAATACACATGCCCCACATTAGAAATCTCATTCATGATCATGTTCTTGAAGTGCAATATTGTTCAACCGATGATGAAGTTGTAGACATCTTTACAAAGGCTCTCATAGAGGTGAAATTTACTAAACTTCAATTTATGGGTGGAGTTCAGGAAGTTGTCACTAAGGGGGGATAGGCTCTAATGCCTCCTTCCTTCTCCTATTATGTCATATTTATACATCCTTCAATCATATCCCAAGTTATTCTTAAGAGGGGATGCTAGGATATTCCGACACATAGGAAATAGTTAAGTATAACTTGGTCTAGTGTAGAGTTTGGTAAAATGCATTTCTTTACTATGTACATTTGTAACTTACAATCCGACGGTCACGATATGTTCTAGACATTAAGTGATTCGATGATTCATTCTCTCCTTGATATTACCAACACTTGATCCATGGCTTAGTACTCGATTGGTCCATGATCTCTATTTAAAGAGCATGGAGGGTCATTTGTAGGGTAACCGTTCATGAGAGAAGCTTATGTAAATTTTCTTTCTTTTATTAATAAATTTCCTGAAGTGGACACATTCGCTCAGGCCGTGGACTATTTCCCTCTTTGAGGGTTTTAACCACATCAAGAATATTGGTGTATTGATACGTGATCTATTTGTGAGAATTGTCCTTTGGTGTTGTATCTGAGGAACTTACCCTGTAAATTCCTACAAAGGCGAGGAAGAAAGTGACATATGCAAAATCTTCGTCATCAATTTCGTAATATTCAAAAATGCAAGAAAAATAGAGATGTGCTCAGTTATGGATGTGCCATTCTCACCATTAAACTTTAATTGAGGCAAGCGATAAATAGGCTCATCAGGGATTAAATGTTTACGAGAGGATAGGTTATAAAAATACCCAAGGAGTATGATTTCAGGATGAGCCATTTAAGATAAAAGATTCAAAATAGACTCAATGGGCATGACTTGTCATCTCGCCCTCCTTCTAGCGCCATTTTGTTGACATTGATGGAGATCCTTCAACCAATGGGGTATTCCCGGTGTGAAGTATCAATTAGACCTCACACTTTTTGGAGTAGGATCCCTATCCAGAGTATCGGCCCGACTGCCATGTATCCTTAGATTCTCCTTGGCTACAAAGTTCAGCACAAGAGAGTAGTACACATGTATTTACAAATTAACAAGTGAGTATACCTTGTGAAATATCTAGCTGTGGAAAGTATCAAGGTACTTCTACCGAAAGGGAAGAGAAAAGTAGGCCCTTTAAAGACAAGTAATAATACTAATCTATAAAAGGCACATGAGAATATACATATGAATGAATTGTTAATCAAACAACGAAATAGTTCACAAGGAATGAACAATTGTTAAAGAAAATACAACACACTTTCAACAAGATAAGTACCAAAGGCAACAAAATAGTTCAATTCCCTTGGTACAAATAAAAGAACATACATTGCAAACATTCAAAGAATTGTCTTACAATATTCATGAAATATGCATGAAAGCAGGCTCAATGAGCTTCTAAATTAATTAAAAGTTATAAGAGACATCAAGACAATGAACACCACTAGCGCCAATAGTGGAGCATTAGAGCAGTCGCTCGCTCCTCTAAAACAACTATCTTCCTCTCTAATGCCTAGTAGGAGGAGTGAAGGTGAAAATTCCTTTTCATGTACAATGAGAGTGTATATATAACAAATGGGGTTACCATTCACCTCCGATGTGACTCTTGGACTACCCTCATGACAATTTTACTTTTCAATGACCTTTCGACTCCCACATGACTTTTCACATTACATAGATGACTCTTGGACTTCCACATTACATTGCATTTTCCAATATAAAATTTACATAATCCAAAAATGATGTGGCACGTGATGGCTTGTGACATGACATGACACTGATGACATGGATTACGTGATGATATGGAAATATCAAGCCACTCTTTGTTGTTTCTTTGTCTTCAATAAGAAATGTAAAAATTTTCATCTTCATGAGATATATGATTTTCTCTTCATATCCACCCTCCAAATGGTTGTGAATAAGATGTAGCCTTCATGCAGTTTTGATATTTGATCTTCTATTGTAATTTGATGTTCCTTTGTCTTCTCGCATGATAATCATCTCATCCCTTCAAATCCATATGTGTCTTTTAACATGCCCCCCTTCTCATTTTCCTCCATCATCATCCTATCATGACACGATATAATACATGCAACTAAAAACCATTCATGACAAGCTAACATTAGTCTAAAAACTCATAACCTAACATATTTCATGAACTCACCTATTAGGGATAGAATTGGAGATTGGTTGAATGACTGAATAAGGGATTGTACAGTTCTAGAGGCCAAGGTCAAGGATTGACGCTTGAGACTGTGGAATGTGCAGTTCAGGATGGCTAGGTTCAAGAGATCACACAGTTGAGGGGCTTAAGAGCTCAAGGCTAGGGCTTGAGGCTTGAAGACTCCCACTGCATATTTCTAGAAGGACAGAGGCCAAGGAATTTGGTAGTTAAGGGACTCAAGGAATCAGTCTAGAGGCTTGAGCCTTGAGACTATGCAATACATAGTTCTAGAGATTTGGGTAGAGTGACTGCGTATTTGAGTGACTCAAGTACTTAAGATGGAGGCTTGGGGCTTGGGTTTGCATGGAGTCTAAGTGATTGCATAATTGCATAGTTCAGGCTAGGCTAGAGAGAAAGATTGTGTAGTTTCGAAGCTCAGGGACTAAGCTTGAGCATTGAGAGTATGTAATGTGAAATTCTGGAGGGAAGAGAATGACCAATTCATAATACCAAGGGGCAAGACTACTACTTGAGAGATGAGATTGCGAAGTGTGTAGTCCAGGAGGGTTGGCTAAGGCTAAGTGGCTTGGTAGGGGAGTTTTCCCGGTTTTGGCCAAGTGTTGGATCAATGAGAATAAGTTAAACCAAAGCAAGACTTTAACATAATCACACACTTATATCACTTGTTGACATGACAAGAAACACTCAAAACACATGAACTACATAGATTTTCTCAATGCAACAACTTTGCGACAACTCATTCTAAGTGCACCACTAAAGATACACTTTGCAACAACAATGACGACACTTGTGTGATAATGCGTGAAATTTTAGAAATGAGTATGATACATGTTTACATGATAAGAAAAATTGATTAGAAAAAATATTACACCTTGAGACAAACCAAACTCCATTTTGTGCAATAAGAGACACTTCCCATGCCAAAAGATGACACACGCAATATGGAAAGAACAATGTTAACGACACTTGTAATATGTAAACGATGGTGAAAGTGACACATGCCAAAGCGAATATAACATAAAAATGTCACTAATTAAAGTGAATGAAAGTAAAAGTGACAACTGACAACATGAAAATGATACTCGCGAGAATGAAGGTGTGCAAAAGTGATAAATTAAAAAACTCACCGAAATAGAAGTACCAATGCAACTGAAAGTGAGAGATTATCAATGAACATACATGCTAATTGTTGACATGGCTTGAGAATAACACAGACATTGTATTGATGGTCTATCCTAGGGTTGTTCAAACTTGTGTGAAGGAATGTGCTCATGAATTCGTTATGGACTGAGCATGTGAGAGCAAGTGACTTCGACAGTTGAAATCCAAAAAGGGAGCTCAAAATCCTAACAAAGTGTCACTGGCCAAGAAGTGACTATGGAATGACTGATCGTAAGATCCACAGTAAGCTCCAAAATTCATGGGTAGGAAAACTTTTGGAATGTGTTTGTCATAGTGACAACACTTGGAGACACACTGGTAGAATCCTAACTTCTCTTCCTTGGTAAATTCTTTATGTAGGGTTTAGTTCTTTAGGGAGTATTGATTCATTGTTTGGATTACCACGATTTCTCAATTTACCTCATGTACGAAAATAGTACGCTTTGTTCCTTTGCTTGGTTGAACAAAAACATAATATCATCAATCACACAATATTTTGAATTAGGAAAGAGTAATGAAGTTTGCAAGCTTTAGATTTTCAGAGTATTGTTTCTCATCTCTGGTGTTGGTCTGTTGCCAATAGGACTAGACGGTACCCAAAGGGAGTCACTTTAGGGACATAAGTATTGCTCCGTTTCCAGCGAGCCTAGACAATATCCTGACATAGTTTCTTCCTTCACCTCCCTGGTAGGAACCCTTTATCTTCTTTCACCTTTATTTATTTATTTTATATAGGACTGTGCATCGGTGCTTATTGATTTAATGGACAAAAGAGGGATCCTGACTTATTGAGTGCAGAGGAGGTTGTCCCCTTACAGAAGCATATGTAAGACCTCTGATATTGGTTTGCTCATTTAGATTTTCCCGCTTTTCCTTTTCTACTTAATTGGATAAACTTGAAAACGCCGAAACATAAGAATCGAGTGAAGGAATAAGGTTTCCAAGATATACATGGATATCATGGCTCAACACAAGGTTTTCCTTGCACAAGGATTGTATGTTGCATTAGAACATCACTGGCCAAAAGATGTGACAAAGACAAAAAAGAAGGACATAAATTTAGCCAAATGTTGTAGTGTCACAAATCCCCTTTCTTATTTTTCCACTTTATATTTTGAGCCATAGTGGCCTCCCTCATGCAAAGTCTTATTCAACAAAACATGAAAGAGAGAAGACACAACAAGAAAACCAAAATCAATAGAACAAAAAAAATGTAGGCTAAACTGAAGAGAGGATGGAAGAAAGGGTGTGTAGGATTCATGTTCAAAGGAAACTAATATGAAACTAGACCTACTCCTAACATAACTAGCTAGAAGGAGAGGGTTATGTATAATAAATTTTCCAATGTAACTACCATAGTTTCTCCTGATCTATATTCATAAAGATACAATCAACTAAAACATATATAAAACAATGTGTAATGGAAAGGATAAGAGCTTGAATAACTTGCACAAAAATTTGAAGGTCTTTCCTGTCAGCAAAAATATATGTCATAGACACTACTTCTACCCAACTTATAATCTTACCTTTTCGATGAAGATTACAAAGAGGTAAACCTCAACATTCTTGTGAATTCTCCTTCATTTGTGCTATATTTAGAAAGATTGAGAAAATACCAAAGCTTGTTATTAAGAAACGAGCTTTCTCAGTAAAATGATTCTAAGCAATCATCGATTGGATCATGAAATTCAAAACATTCCTCTTGAATACCCCACAATCCATGCAAGGATGAATTTTCAATTAAAAGCAGAGGGTCAGGATGAGAATCTTGCGAGGGAAAATTGATTTGATCATATTCAGGCATTAAGTAAAGACAATGAGGACCTAGCATAACCATCAATGAATGTGGAAGTTCCTCAACTATTTGACAAGTACCTAGAAAGTGAGATGTTAAACCATAATGATAAAAGGATGTAAAACAACTGGCATTGGATGTGATGATGAGAAAATGGGAAGTTGAATGAAAATCATAAGAGACAAAATCATGATCAGATGGGCTAATTAAAACATCAAATTCTCAATATGTAATTAGTAAAGATAAATCAATTTGAACAGCGCCACAAATTATCTACATAATAGAATCATCCTCCTCGTGTGATGAGTGTAACAAACCATTTTCTTGTAGTTGGTTACACACTGCACTAGCATAATAATTATCAAAAGAAGTAAAAATGCATGTTGGTATAGAAAACACATGAAACTAGTTAGGGTAGAATGGGTGAAGAATAATTTGATTTGTTAAATAACCCATGCATTGATTAGCACTCAAGAGGATTTCAGGTGCAATGAAGAAAAATATTAGTAATATAAAATTCACAAAAAAAAACAGGAGCTGACTATCTTGAGATGCATTTGATATACATGATTCCTTCAACTAAAGATGGTCTTTGAAATAATCAACTTCGCAGCTCCATGCTTCTTTGAGAGATACACACTCCAAACCTGAGTTAATAATAAGAGTTTTTCATGGAGATGAATCAATTGAAATATAAACTTGAATCCGATAAGAAATTGAATCTTCAAAGTTCAAAATATTACATCCACAATGCCAAACATATTTCAGGAAAGAATTTACATAGAATGAAACTATGTAGAAATAAGTGTTTTGTGAGGAAAACTAGACTTGACTTAGTTCATGGATCTTACTAGAGTTGCGAGATCCTGACATAACCATCAACGGAAGTTGAAGTGCCCTGACTTCCTGACAAGTACTAGAAATTTCAAGAATTGTTAAATTTCATTTCGAAGATTGAACCAGATCGTGCATGGTGTGAGGATAACTACTTCCACTGATTTCAATGAGACCACTATTAACTGGATGGAAACCATCTCTATCATTGATTTGATCGGATTTTAAAACTTTGACAACCAAATTACTTAAGTCGGAAGATTCTTCTCTGAAGAAACCTCATGAGCAAGATGATTCAAAGAGTTGTCTTAATGCAAAAGAAGAGATGGTACAAGATGGAAAGGAAATCAATGATCTGATTATTTGTTGGGAATCATTATTGTCATTAGACCAAAACCTGCAGGTGTTAGTCAACGATCATATTGCCAAAGATAAGGATCCACAAGATATGGTTAGTCTATGTCTTAAAACACATAGGGAGCATTGGTTTATCCAATGTCCAACAATCTCCCCCAAACGCGAGCTAGGTGTGTATCGAACTCGTGACCTATGCTCTGATACCACTTTTTGGGAATCATGATTGCCAATAGAAAAAACCCGCAGGTGTTAGTCAACAATCGCATTGCCAGAGATAGGGATCCACAAGAGCCAGTTAGTCCATGTTGTGAAACACACAAGGAGCATTGGTTTATCCAATGTCCAAAATTATTTTCTCTTTCATCATGGACAATCTCACTACCTTGTGTAAATTAAGGAGTGAACTCATTTGATGAAGAACTTCAAGAGAATGGAGTATCTTCATTACATGTAGATGCATCAAAAACATGAGAGCACAAGGGATAATGGCATGAAGAGGAAGTTTTGGTAAAAAACATTTTCTTTGACTGTATTAGATTCCTAATCTAACTCTGTCAGATCAACATCTTCTGGAGGAACCAAAAAATCGGTTGGTGCACTTGGGCATTCATCATCACATACATCAACAAAATCATCTTCATTAGAATGATTGTTGCCAAAGACTACGGATCTGGAGAAATTGGTTTCATTTGATTCATTACCAAGGTTAGAAGATGGAAAATCATCCAATAATGTAAGGGCATCATCTTGACATGGAGGAGTTTGAAAAAGAGAAGAAATATCAAAAGAATCTTCACCTTCCTACTCCTTTACCTGTGAAATTTTACTACCTTGCACTATTTTACTTCCTTGATTTGGAAGAGATTGATCAAACAAATCATGAGGCAAGGGATCATGAGAAAGAGGTTATAGAAGATGATACGAATCCAAATCAGATTCAACAATTAAGTTATGAGCAAGAATATCATCTTGCAGAATGTAGGAATTAGTCTTCACCATATGCTTCATGAGCCATTTTAAGATTTCCTCTACTGAATCTCAATCATGAAAAGCAGAAGGAGAATGAGAAAATGGATTAGGAATTTGATGTCCAGATTCCCCAACTTTATGATCATCACAAGGAGGCACTCGCATCGGAACTCAAAAATGAGGAGGACAAGGAGAAAAAGGAATAATGGGTTCCTCCTACAAAATTAGGGGTGTCTCATGGTTTTCAAGAGTTGGGGAAGCATAAATGTTAAGTGGTTTGGATTCAATGTGCAAAGAGATATGAACTAAATGCTCTAACTTTTGTTTCAAGAATCCAAATCCATATCTTCTTTAGGAAATTCAGGAAAAAGGTGAATAAATTGATTAGATAAATCCTCAACTAATTCATCAGGGTTCATTATTAGTGATTGATTCTTTTATAAACATCTTGGTAATGATACCTATAAAAATCTTGATGAAGCTCCTTGAGGAAATGATGAAAAGAATGGATGGAAGTAGATGGTAAGGCATGACACCATCAATTAACACAACCTTCAAGGGTGAGGAAGAAAACGACACATGCAAAATATTCATCATCAATTTCGTAATATTCACAAAATTTAAGAAAAACAAAGATGTGCTTGGTTATGGATGCTCCATCCTCACCATCAAACTTTAATTGAGACAAGTGATAAAGAGGGTCATCATGGATTAAAATTTTACCAACGGATAGGTTAGAAAAACACCCCAGAGTATGATTTCACGATGAGCCATTTAAGATAAGATATTCAAAATAGACTCAACAGGCACAACTTGTCATTTGTCCCTCCTTCTAGCACAATTTTGTTGATGGTGTTGGAGATCCATCAACTAAGGGCGTTTCCCCGTTGTGAATTTCCCAATTCGACCTCACACCATTTGCAGTAGGACCCCCACTAGGAGTATCGACTCGATGACCATGTATCCTTGTATATTTTCCTTAGCTACAAAGTCCAGCACAAGGGAGTAATACACAGGTATTTTAGATCAACAAGTGAATATGCCTTGTTAAATGTTCAGTTGCAGAAAGTATCAAGGTCTTTCTACCAAAGGGGAAGAGAAAAGTGGGCCCTTTAAAGACAAGTAATAGTACTAACCTAGAAAAGGCACACAAGAATATACATATGAATGAATTGTTGATTAACCATCGAAATAGTTCAAAAAGAAGCAACAATTGTTAAAGAAAATACAACACACTTTAAACAAGATAAGTACCAAATCCATTAAAATAGTTCAATTTATTTAGTACTTACAAAAACAACTTACCTCGCAAACATTCAAAGAATGGCCTTACAATATTCATGACATATGCATGAAATCGTGCTGGCTCAATGAGCTTCTGAATTAAGTAAATGTTCCAAGATACATCAGGACAATGAACACCACCAGCCCCAATAGCGGGGCA
>APFE030662725.1:0-25286 GCA_000404065.3 Pinus taeda
TCAGGTATGAATTTTCTATCCTCTGATGTTCCAGCTATCTATCCATTTGGAAAAGATGAAAGTGATAGCGAAACAACTGAATTTTCTCTTATGGGTGAACAAGAAAGATATCAAATAGAGGCAGAATTTAAAAGGCTTTCAAACAAAATTAGAGATCAACAAGATCTATTGAACAAAAGGGAATGTGACTTCAAAGAAGAAGCTACCAAACTAAAAGCCCAACTAGAAGAAGGAAACAAGGTAAGGAAGTTATTCAAGGAAAAATATCAAAAGTTGCAGGATAAAGTAACATCATTAAGAGATGAAGTCAATGAAAGTAGCACAACCATCAAGAAACTCAGAGATAGATTTAGTTACTATGAAAGTCTTGAAGCCACAATCCGCTCGCTAAAAGAAGATCTTGAAGAATCAAAGAAGCAGGATAAAGATCTACTCCAAGCTATTGAAAAACAAGAAAACGAAGTCATCAGTTTAAAATCTCAGCTGGAATGTGCCTTCAGAATTCATCAAATGCAGTAGGATCTGAATGAAGAACAAGAAAAGGAGATACTCAAACTAAGGCAACAAATAAAAGAAGGAAGAAAGTCTGAAGAAATTTGGAAGAAGCAATGTCTGGAAAAGGAGGAACAACTTCAGGTTGAGATAAATATCTTGAAAGGTAAATTAGGAGATAGGGATAAGCTTTTCCGATTTCAAGATAGTACTAAGGTCTTGGATGATCTTCTTGGTTTTCATAAATCTATTGAAGGTGAATCTAGTTCACAAAGTAAGACAAGGGACTCGACTGCAAAATCTGAAATGCTCAATAAGGAGATGAAAGGTCAATCTCATCATCAACCAAGGAAAGAAATTATTCAAAGAAAATCTTTCTCTCCTCCTATGAATAATGTTGAATGTTATGTATGTCATAATCTTGGGCATGTTGCAGCCAGATGTAGAAGAAGAAGGTTTCAAGACCATCATGTAGAAAGATCATCTCATTCAAGGTACTTTAATGGATATTGCTTTGCTTGCAATATGTTTGGTCACAGAGCTATTGATTGCTATAGAAGAAATATGAGACATGTAAGATGTTACACTTGTAACAAGCTTGGACATATAGCTAAGGAATGCATGAACAAAGTATGGGCACCATACCAAAAGGAGAAAACATCATCATCACACTTGAAGATGTGAAGAAGAAGAAGTACAGTCAGAAAGAGGTGGCACAGCACAACATACAGACATAACAGAATCAGAGGGAGCTGGAAGTGTAAAACTTCAGTGTCCTAAATCTCATATGCAGGTTTCTTAAAGAGAACTCACGTATATACGTGAGTTGGTTATGGCATAGTCGCGTATATGATTGGTTGAGGAAAGGCAGTAGGGACATGTTCAGGAAAAGGACCAGTTATGATTGGATTTATTTGCGCTATTTGATAATGGTTACAATTTGCTGATGATGTGTGGAAATGACTTCATGGTTAGAAGTGTTTTGTTTCTAATGATGATGTCTTGATACTTCTTGCTGATATGCATGATCCGATCTAACAGTAAACAATATGGAGCAGGTTTAGGAGGAGCATGTGCTTTTAATGCATTGTTGGCATTATAGTTAATAGTCCTTGGTGATGATGCTTATATGGATAAATGATTCATCTTGATATGATATGGTTATGAGTTGTTCAGAGGATTCTTGGGGTTACATAGTTGATATTTAGATCAGATTTGTGGTTGATTCTCTAATGGTGCTTACATGGTGATCTTCATAAGGATAAGGAGAAGTACATAGCTTGAATTCACATCTTCTTAACTTGATGATGAGTCACTCATATGTTGTGTCTCCATATGCATAAAGATCATATATTACAGTTATGATCCCGGATTCCTATTGTTCTTAGCACACATATGGATGAGGATTGTTGGTGGATACATGGAATGATTATTCAAAGTTGCATTTGGAGATTGATGAGATGAGTTCTTACCTTATGATGATAGGTTGTTTCGTACATATGTTGATTGATGCAGATATCCCATTGGATGATACTTGGTCCATGCAGATCTGGATGGCTATGGTGTTTCTCACATATGATAGAATGATTCTGTATATACAGAATTCTATCCAAAAGGATGAGTTGATACGAACATACCTTGATGATTCATGCACTAATACAAGTTGCTAGTGACAGATGCTATGGAGCAGATCATACAGTGTCGTTGCTGATGTTTATCATGATCTTATTTAGGTGTTTGGTCTCTGTTATAAATGCCATGTATATCATTCGATGTAAAGTTCATATCAAGACTCATGATGTAATAGTGTGTCTCTATCTATTGTAGTTATTTGATGAAATATTTCAGTCATATCAAGGTCATGTAACGGCCTATGTTGGTTTCCCCACTATGCCTAGGATGAATGATGTAATGTACTTGGTTGTCATTTTCTGGTATATCCCCACTTGGTTGGGAGATGGATGTATGTATGAGTATTTGGTGCTAGGAAGGTCACGTATGATGTATAGAGTCATGTTCTTGTAGAACAACTTTTTGCAGAGCTTGCTTATAGTCAGGGGGAGCATGAACAACACACTTCAGCAGAGCAAAGATTTCAGCATGTACTCGGAGGAAGCATGGATAGAGTGCTACACCTTGGCATATACAAAGGGGGAGCTCATTCAGATATTTCAGCAGGTACTCAGGGGGAGTATGGACAGCGGAATGTTTATCTAGGAAAGAGATTATCTTGGTTTGCCCTTCGCCCTTGATGTCAAAGGGGGAGAGTGATTGGTTGTTGTTGCCATCAAGTCCAAAGGGGGAGATTGTTGGCATTATGATACATATGTTGTACTTGATGGAAACCCACTCATCTCAGATGATAAATTATAGTGCATAAATTTTCACGGAATTTTATGCAGAGAAAAGTTTATTTCATGTAGAAAAAAGTTCACGGAATTTTATGCAGAGAAAAGTTTATTTCATGTGGAGAAAAGTTCACGGAATTTTATGCAGAGAAAAGTTTATTTCATGTGGAGAAAAGTTCACGGAATTTTATGCAGAGAAAAGTTTATTTCATGTGGAGAAAAGTTCACGAAATTTTATGCAGAGAAAAGTTTATTTCATGTGGAGAAAAGTTCACGCATTTTCATGGTTGGTTCATGGTATTAGTCCGACAGTTTTTTATCCTATGATTTTGGTCCATGGTATTGCATCCAAAAGTGTTGATCTCACGCACTTTCATGGTTGGTTCATGGTATTAGTCCGACAGTTTTTGATCCTATGGTTTTGGTTTGTGGTATTGCATCCAAAAGTGTTGATCCCAAGTATTGGGTTCATGGTATTGTGTTATTATGGTTTTGGACCGTGGTATTGTGAAAGGCCTGAGACTATAAAAGAGGAAGGAGATCATTTGGCAAAGCATCATCTAAATTTTTATTGAATATCTG
This sequence comes from Pinus taeda, assembly GCA_000404065.3. Classification (NCBI taxonomy): domain Eukaryota; kingdom Viridiplantae; phylum Streptophyta; class Pinopsida; order Pinales; family Pinaceae; genus Pinus; species Pinus taeda. The sequence goes on from APFE030662725.1 coordinate 3,423, forward strand.
ATAAAGTGCTAGATCTGGAATACTGTGATTGGGTTATGGTGCAGATCTGGATTTGAATAAAGAAGGAACCTGAGCGCAAGGAGAAGGATAAGTTCTAGATGGGTCATAATCTTTAAGCTTGAATGATAGTATCTTTTGTTCTGGGTTCAGATTTGGTGTGTGGTTATTGTTACTGTGATTTGGATATAGCTGTCAAAGAAGTGTCTACTTGATTTAGTGCTAATTGGTGAAAAGGAGATTGTTTGATGCAGAAATTCTTGATGATTGATTGATGTTCATGGATCCAGTCTGAAAATTTATAAAACGTGGTCCCTGGAAGAAAGAGAAGGTTGTAGCCTTCGTAGGCCAGCACCTACGTACTAGTATCTTGGCTAGTACAAGAGCTAAAGGGGGTTGTAGAGCTCCCTTCCAGGAGAGGCTAGTAAACGAGAGAGAGTAGTAGCTCTCTGTAGGTTGCAGCTTGTGTACTGGTAAAGGAATGCACCAGTGCATTGTAAAAGAAGTTTCTTATTAAAGGAAGATAGAAACAAATTGCAGCAGGTGGTTTTCACCCACATTGGGTTTCCACCTTATATCATGGTGTTCATGTGTGCTTCTTGTGTGTGATGATCTATTCTGTTTATTGCTTCTGTTCACTGTTCATATGGTCAATGAAGTTCTGATGCATTATCTAAAGATCAACATGTAATGGATTATCTGACTTATAAATAATCTGGATATACGCTAGTTTCTTTAGACATAGTCACGTATACACACGGATATCCTTAACTGAAGTAGCGTATATGAATCTGAGTAAGAAAATGAAAAAGTTTTACTGATCTGATAATACTGATTCACCCCCCCATCAGTATTATTTCCAACAATTGGTATCAGAGCAGGTCCTTTAGTAGAAGCTTGATCGCTTGAAGGAGATCCGTGGAACAATGGGAAAGAAGCTTAAGAAGAAAGCACCGAAGAGGAAGAAGACTTCTCAGAAGAACTATGACAGTGGGAGAATTGATTGGGGATTAGGCATAAGAAGCTCTTCAGATTCAGATTCAGATGAAGATGAACTATCATGTATGAATTTGCTATCCTCTGATGTTCCAGCTATCTTTCCATATGGAAGAGATGAAAGTGATAGCAAAACAACTGAAGTTGATCTTATGGGTGAAGAAGAAAGATATCAAATAGAGGCAGAATTTAAAAGGCTTTCAGACATAATCAAAGATCAACAAGATCTTTTGAACAAAAGGGAATGTGAAACAACTGAACTTGCTCTTATGGGTGAACAAGAGAGATATCGAATAGAGGCAGAATTTAAAAGGCTTTCAGACACAATCAAATATCAACAAGATCTATTGAACAAAAGGGAATGCGAATTCAAAGAAGAAACTACCAAACTGAAATCCAACTTGAAGTTATTCATGGACAAATATCTAAAGTTGCTACATGACAAAACAGAGGAAGAAAGCAAGATAAGGAAGTCCTACAAGGACAAACTTCAAAAGATGCATGATGAAGTAACATCTCTAAGAAAAGAAGTCAATGAAAACAACACAACAATCTAGAATCTCAGAGATAGATCCAGTGATTATGAAAGTCTTGAAGCTACAACCCTCTCACTAAAAGAAGAACTTGAAGAAGCCAAAAGGAAGACTAAAGATCTACTCCAAACTATTGAAAAATAGGAATCACAGCTGGAATGTGCCTCCAGAGTTCATCAAATGCTGCAGAATGTAAATGAAGAACAAGAAAAGGAGATACTCAGTCTAAGGCAACAAGTGGAAGAAGGAAGAAAGTCAGAAGAAATTTTGAAGAAGCAATGCTTTGAAAAGGAAGAGCAACATCAAGTTGAGGTAAAGATCTTGAAAGGTAAAGTAGAAGAAAAGGATAAACTATTACGATTTCAAGATAGTACTAAAGTCTTGGATGATATCCTTAGTAGTCAAAGGTCTCCTGCTATCAAGACTAGACTTGGTTTTCGTGAATTGGCTGAAAGTGAATCTAGTTCACAAGGTGAAGCAAGGAACTCTCAAGAAAAATCTAAAATGATCAACAAGGAAATGAGAAGCCAAATCCATCAGCAATCAAGGAAAGAAATTTCTCAAAAAAAATCTTTTACTCCTATGAATAATGTTGAATGCTATGTATTTCATAATTTTTGACATGTTGCAGCCAGATGCAGAAGAAGAAGGGTTCAAGACCATCATGCAGAAAGATCATCTCATTCAGGGTACTTTAATGGATATTGTTTTGCTTGCAATATGTATGGTCACAAAGCTGTTGATTGTTACAGGAGGAATATGAAACATATGAGATGTTATGCATGTAACAAGTTTGGACATATAGCAAAGGAATGCAAGAAGAAGTTTCGGGCACCACACCAAAAGGAGAAAACATCAACATGCTTGAAAGTGTGGAAGAAGAAGGAAGTTCAGTCAGAAATATGTGGCACAGCACAAGACACTCAGCACAGCAGAGACATAACTGACTCAGGGGGAGCTGAAAGTGTTAATCTTCAGTGCCCTAAATCTCATACGCAAGTTTCATAAATGAAAGTCGCGTATATACATGAGTTATACACTGCAAAGCTGCATATATGTCAGTCTGAAGAAAAGCAGTGGGGATAGACTCAGAAAAGGGGTTTGATATGTTTCAGTCCATTATTTACTCTATTGGTTAATAGTTACAGTCTACTGAGGATGCGTGGAAATGTCTTGATACGTGTAAGAGGTTTAGAAGTATTTTGATCCTAACTTGATGATGATGATGTCTTGATACTTGTTGCTGATATATGAATGATCAGATCTGACAGTAAACAGATGGCACTTCTTGAGGGGGAGCACATGCCTTTGAAAAAGCATTGTTGGCATTATGATTAATAGTCCTTGATGATGATACTTATATGGCTAAATGATATATCTTTCTATGATATGGTTATGAGTTGTCCATGATAAAATCTCATATGATTCTTGGGATTACATAGTTGATGTTCAGATCATATTTGTGGATTGATGGTGCATATATGATGCTTACATGATAAAGAGAAGTACAAAGCTTGAATACAAAACGTCATTACCTGATGATGATGTCTCTCATATGCTGCTGTCATCATATGCATGAAGATCATATAATAAAATTATGATGCAGGATTCCTATGGTACTTGGTGATCAAGTGGATGAGGATTGTTGATGTTGATGATATAAAGAAGACTTGACAGGTGATCTTGTGCTCAAGATACATAGTGCTGGATACATGCATGATTACTCAAAGTTGCATTGTTGGAGACATGAGATTGTTATATGATGATAGGTTGATGGTTATCAGATGAGGGATATTACCGTGTAATGTTACATGGATGGTCATGCAGATCTTGATGATGATGACTATGGTGTTTTTCACATATGATATAATGTGAATGATTTACGATGTTGTTCAAAAGGATGAATTGGTTTCTATATGCAGACATACCTTGGTACATGACTCTTGCAGGTCGCTGATCTGGAAATAGTTGTACGCGATTTTAATAAAGAGGATACGCGTATATACGCTTGTTTCTGTGGAAACAGTCGCGCATATGGTGGTTTGAATGAAATCAGTGAGCCAGACTCAGGGTGAGAAGAGTCTGATATGGGGATGACAGAGACCATCTGGCACAACTGCATGGGGAGTAGATAATCTTCTAATAATGCATTGTTGGTTCATTGCTATTATTGATTTCAGGGTAGATCAAGTACAGAAGGAGAACAGAAGGAAATCTTCGTTGCTGATCTGAATGGTGATTGACAGTTACTGCTGCTATCAGTTGTTGGTAACTTTCATAAGTCTTGTTTTAAATATGCCATCTCTATGTCATATATGGTGTCAAGGTCATGTAACGACCTATGTTGGTTTCCCCACTATGCCTGGGATGAATGATGTAATGTTCTTGCTTTATCATGTGTAAAATTTTGATGTATCCCCACTTGGTTGGGTAGATGAGTCAAGTCCCACTTGGATGGGAGATAAATGTATGAGTATTTGGTGCTAGGAAGGTCTTGTATGATGTATAGAGTCATGTTCTTCTTATAGAACATCTTTTTGTAGACCTTGCTTATAGTCAAGGGGAGCATGAACAACACTCTTCAGCAAAGCAGAGATTTCAGCAGGTATTCAGGAGGAGCATGGACAGATTGGTACACTTGGCATATACAAAGGGGGAGATTATTCAAAGACTTCAGCAGGTACCCAAGGGGAGTATGGACAGCGGAATGGTTATCAAGGAAAGAGGATATCTTGGTCTGCCCTTTTCCCTTGATGTCAAAGGGGGAGAGTGATTTGGTGTTGTTGCCATCAAGTACAAAGGGGGAGATTGTTGGCATTATGAGACATGTGTTGTACTTGATGGCAACCCTCTCATAGAAGAACAACTCACTTACATATAACTAGATGATTCTACAAAAGAGATATCAAATGCAGGTCAGCTCAAGTGAATCAGATGACAGTTCTAAGGGTGACAAGTTAGCTTTGCCATCAAGTCCAAAGGGGGAGATTATTGGCATTATGATACAAGTGTTGTCCTTGATGGCAAGATGACAGATTATAGTGCAGCAGATCAGTAGCAAAGAATTGATGATCAGATTACAAAGAATGAAGAAAGCTGAGTATACACACAGGTTCACTATATACCAAGTCGCGTACAGAGGCAGGTTATACGAAGGTTCACTATGTACCAAGTAGGGTATACACACAGGTTATACTTGCAAGTTCTCTATATACAAAAATGCGTATACACGCAGGTTAAACTTTAACAAGTCGCGTATGCATATGCACGCACTTCCATGTGAGGAAAAGCACGTATATGTTGGAAAACTTACCTTTGGTCCGTGGCGGTTAGTCCTTGGAATTTGAACCTATGGTTTTTGGACCATGGCATCTCGACAGATGTGTTGATCCCTTGTATTGAGTTGATGGTATTGGTTTGTTATGGTTTTGGACCATGGTATTGAGCAAGGCCTAAGACTATAAAAGGAGAAGAAGATCATTAGGCAAAGGTATTGAGAAAGTCTTGAATATCTAATGTAGGATGAGATCCAGTATGTAGGTTATGGGTTGCTTGATCTAAGCTAAGGAGGGATCTCACAAGTTAATGGAGAACAAGATCTAAGGATAGATCGGGATGAAATGGTTTGAAATGAACTATCTCTATATGATTGATTGTGTTTATTCTAGATCTGTATACTGACGCATGTAATGATCTGAACTGGGTATAACTTATGTTTGAAATCGCTGCAAGTCATGTTTGAATATTTATAGATCTATACGCGGGTTAGCTTTGGTAAAAACACGTATGTACGCAGGATTGGTTTGTCCAAGTAGCGTATGCACTTTAATGCATGATTTTGATGATACAGTTGATTCTGAATAGTGTTGCAGAGTTCAGGGTTCTGCTCTGTGTTCTGGTGACTGCTTTTTGTTGACAGGGTTCAGTGGTTCAGTATTGGGAGATTTAGAGATTGATAATGCTAGTGTTGATTGTTTGTGAGCTTCAATGATATTGATGGGTCCAGTATGAAAATTTGATGAAACGTGGCCTTCAGATTTAGAGTTGTGCTTCTGTGTATCTAGTCTGAAAATCGATGAAACGTGGTACCTGGAGGAGAGAAGATTGTAGGTCAACACCTACGTACTAGTATCTTAGCTAGTACAAGAACTATGGGGGTTGTAGCTCCCTTCCAGGAGAAGCTGGAAAATGAGAAAGGGTTGTAGCTCTCTGTAGGTTGCAGCCTGTGTACTGGTAAAGGACTGTACCAGTACATTGTAAAAGAAGTTTCTTATTAAAGGAAGATAGAAACAAATTGCAGCAGGTGGTTTTCACCCACATTGGGTTTCCACCTTATATCATGGTGTTCATGTGTGCTTATTGTGTGTGATGATCTGTTCTGTTTATTGCTTCTGTTCACTGTTCGTATGGTCAATGAAGTTCTGATGCATCATCTAAAGATCAACATGTAATGGATTATCTGACTTATAAATAATCTGGATATACGCTAGTTTCTTTAGACACAGTCGCTATACACGCGGATATCCTTAACTGAAGTAGCGTATATGAATCTGAGTAAGAAAATGAAAAAGTTTTACTGATATGATAATACTGATTCACCCCCCCTCTCAGTATTATTTCCAACACCTTAAAATTGGTAGGCTTCTCTTCAGTTCCAATCCATGACGGATGGTCAGGTCCTACATTCAACCTTCCTAGCTTCACAATCACCCTGAATTCATACTCCTGGAATGGAAACAACCATCGGAACATCTCCCCCCCTAACACAGGCTTGTTGAAAAGGTATTTCAAGGTAGAATGATTTGTGTACATTTTGAATTGTCCACCCAACAAGTAGTGCCTAGACTTTTGAAGAGTGTATACCATAGCCAATCCTTCACGCTTTGTCGTTGAGTAATTATTCTTTAGCTTTGATAGTTTCCTACTCATGAAGGCTATAGGGTGGTCCATCTCTCCCTCACTAGCCTGTGTTAGCACTGCTCCAAACGCAATGCAAGAGGCATCAAGATGTACATGGAATTCCTTTTTCCAATCCGAGAAGATCAAAATCAGTGTGGTGACCATTTTCTCCTTCAATACATCTAATTTGCATTGACATTCTTCATCCCAACAGAATGTAGCATCCTTCTTCAGCAGTTTCTCCATGGGCACGGTAATTTGGGCATAAGCCCTAATGAGATTTCTATAATATCCTGTATGTTCGAGCGTTGCACGTAGTTGTTTGACATTTCTTGGGGCCTCCAAATTCACTATCACTGCATTCTTGGCAGGGTCCACCATCAATCATTTCTTGTACACTACATGACCTAGCAAGATCACAAAGGGGAGACAAAATAGACACTTCTTCAAGTTCAACACGATCTAGTATCTGTGGCATGTATCTAGCATCAGGCACAAACTTGCTACATGGTGGTTCACTAAGCCGAACATCGTCTAGTCATCAAAATACACTTCCAAGAACTTATGGATGAACTCCTTAAACGCTGCTATAACTATGCGAGAGAATATTTCCAGTGCATTCTTGAGTCCAAATGGCATGCCAATATACTGAAAACAACCCCATTCAGTCACGAAGGTAGTTTTTATCCTATCCTCTAGCACGATCTTAATCTGATGGTACCTTGAGAATCTATCCGTGAACAAGTAGGCGTCCTACCCTCCAACATTACCTAATACCTCTATAGTAAATGGTGTCGGAAAATGATCATGGACCTAGGCATCATTAAGCTTCCTTAGGTCTATGCAAATCCTTATTTCTGCCTTCGGTTTCTTCTCTTGAACCACCATTGAGTTGACCTAATCAGATTCTTCCACAGGTTCAATGATGCCTACTTCAAGCATATTATCTAACTCTAAGCAGACCTTTTCGTTGTATTTTGGATTAAGGTGATACAACCTATGCTTAATAGGCTTCGTGTCTGGTTTCAAAGTGATTTTCATCACACCCAAGTCACCTATGATGCCCTTCAAGTATAAAAACTTAGTAGAAAAAATATCCTGGTACTCGAAGAGTAACTCAACAACTTTATCCACTTTAGCACCATCCCAGTAGTCTCCAATCTTCGCAAATTTTGGCTCTACTTCAATACCAATGTTTACTTGCTTGGTTTTCAATAGCACGGTGATGTCCAGGTTTTCTAGTTGTGAACCTTCAAACTCGAGATGGCATTCTGCCTCTGGAATGTTGATATTTCTTGGATCTTCATCCTCCCCCTCAATGGTCACATTATAGCATTCCAGCCAGCTGGGTGCTCCAGTCCAGTTCAACCAACTCCAAAGGATCCTATGGAATTCTAAATATCGCTACCTTGATCTCCAGTAGAGCTTCATCAATGCATTAGAACCCATCTTCAAAACTAAAGGTCATTAAGAATCCTTCCCTTAATATATCCCACTCTGCAGTGCCATGGAGGAGCTCCATTTCCAGATACTAATTCATAGGAATTGTATCCAAAGTATGACAAAATAAGTGCACCCACTCCGGTTGCGGCTCCGTTCCATAAACTTTAGTCCACTTTCCTAAGTGATCGTGTGGATTGTTTCTCTCATCATATTTCTCAGTCAATCAAATTTTTGGATGACCAAATCGCAACCTCATCATCCTCCTGTAATCTCACTATTCATCGAGGTTGTCCTTGTGCGCACCCCACCATCGTGCGAGCATAGTGTGGAGTGCCAAATCTAACACTTGGAAGCAGTAATCCTCAAGGACTTCTCATTAAAAGCCATCCAAAAACCAATCCACATAAATTAAACCATCATAATAGGGTAATTTTCTTACCTTTGATGACACACAACGTAGCGATTTAGTCATCATGTTGCACCGCCGCGTAGATACTCCATGCAACCTATTTTGTCAATGCTCCAGTTCTTCATTTGAATTTGAGGTATAGGAACTTTCTCGGTTCGATGCAATCTTTCCATCAGTTGTTGGGTTAATCCAGTCTCGATCCTGCACAATTATTTTGTAGATCTGATCCAAGTCATCATCACTCTATTCGTAGTCATAGACCAGTTCAGTATAGTGCAGTCCTTCTGTAGGGTCTAATGGTATTACGACCCGAAGTGATTTCCTTCAAATGACATCGCCCTCTTATTTAAGTTGATGACTCCATTCATATCAATGGCCCAATCAATTCCAAGGGGCATGGGGTATGGATTTCTTTCGTCTACAATTTCTATTACTTCAAAATCAGCGAGTGCACTCACACCTTCTATATCCACGGTGACTCCATGTAGTTGTTCCATAGGGATGGTATTCTACTGGTTTTCCATTCTAAGTTAGATCGGAGACCACAGTAGCGCAGGTCTCCCCATTCTCTCCCATGTTTTTTTAGGAAAAATGTTCGCGCCACACTCCAGATCAAAAATAACCTAGTCCATCTCATACTCTCCTATCTGTGCGATGAACCTCATCTCACACCATGTTCTTGCCTTATGTTTGCCAATTTTTCTTACTAAGTGGTGTCCATCAGGAGCATTTTCTTTACCACCACACTTGTTTATCAACTCCTGTAGACCTTTCACAAGCTTGCTATCCCATAAAATTTTCATGCAGGTTTCCAGGAACGTGGTAAGTACAGATGGGTCAACCTCTATAGACGCGCTAGTTTCTGGTACTTTTCTTTGGCTTCCTAAGTTAGATGCCTCAATGAAGATTTTCTTGGCTTCTATAAATGTTTCCTTCGCGTGCTCCAGATCAAACCCAACTTCCTTCTCCGGGGCCTTAAGGACCCAACCGTCCTCTTCAAGCTATTTTCCCTTATCATCCCTAGTTGTTATTCCGCTTCTTAGCACGATATTCACATTAGGATCTTCCTCGCAGGGCTTAGATCTCATCATTGTAAGTTCATCGTAGGTTGTTGAGGTTGCACCTTCTTCTCCTGCATCTTAGCTATCACCACCAGGCATTCTTCTATAATGTTGTCAAACTGGCTGGAGTATTGACTTAATGGGCATGTCTGATTGTGACACTCCCACACATAGTGCCCTGGTGTTACACAATTATCGAAAATAACCTGAACATGGCCTCTACTAGGTCCACTTCCTTCTCAACCTCATCCCCATCCCTGATATCCTCCGTGTGCTCCTATGACGCCATGATTTGGAGGCCAAATCTCTGCTTGCATTCGATAGGTAGGAGTTCTTTCCATCATTAGCTCATAGTTGCGACAATGGCACTCATCATGGCCCACTAATTTGTAGAAGTTGTAGAATAGTTGTTGTGGCATCTAAGCGAACTTTTGAAGTAAATGGAAATTATCTGTTTCATTTTTTTCCAACTACTTGAAAAATAGTGCGCCATAGCGTGGGCCCCACACTTGATGCTGCTGGAGCTTCCTACTTCAAGGGAATCGGTCCCCCCCCCCCCCTCCCAATAATATAATTTGCAAAGATAGTGCAGTGGCCTTCATCATGCCCCTGGCTCTTACACTTGAGGCACCAGACTTCCTTGCACACCTCTGGCCTAGCCTCCTTCTCTTTTTTCAAGCTCTGTAATTCCAAGTAGAGGTTTTGCAACTGCAAGTGAAGTTGTTGAACTCCCAAAGTCATGTCCTGAATAGGCATCTCATGTAGTGTCATCGCGATTTCTAGGGCTTCTTCTTGAGATCCTACCCTTTTCCGTGACAAAGCAATCCTTAGGTGAGGTAGAAGCGAGGCTATAAACCACTCACGATGTTGAGCATCTGTGAGATGCATATTAGCTTTGTGGATTAAACATTTTAGCCTTTGATCTAACTCCCAAGGCATCTCACCAGCCCTCATCATGATTTCCTTAAATCCAACGACTGGCTACGAGTCACACTTAGGCTTACTAAACTCATTTTTGAAATCATCCTTAGTATCTACTAGTGTTGTTAAAGGGTGATCAACACAATACTTAATATATCATGTCAGCGTGTGATCCTACAGAGAAGTAACTAAGTGCACCTTCTTTACATTGTCATCAGTGATCTACTGCATGGTCCATACAACATTCACAAAAAACTAGAATTGATCTTTATCTTCACTGCCTATACCCTTGAAAATTGACAACTTTATTTAGTTCGACATGTTGAACGACGGTGGTGTGGGAAAAGGTGTATGCTGTGGAGGTGAGGGTGGAGGTGGATTGGATGGATGATGTATCCGTGGAAAACCCTGTTTTATCAGTTGGACAACCCTCTGTGGTGAGGCTTCTGTCATTCCCTCATCGTCACTCGAAGGAGCTCCAATTAATGGGTTATATTTAGGGCTTACATTTTCTTGAATTCTGAAGATCGATCCACTTTGCGTAGATTTGACCATCAAGGCAACAACATAAACCATTTCTCACACAAGAGAATCTTAATCCAAGTATTCAAAGATCTCATATACTTACCTCGTGGTCACTTGAAGAAGCGTCTCTCTGCTTTGCTATAGCTAACTGAAGTATCAACTGTGAACTCTGTAACAAATCCTCCTATAATTTGATTGAGCCAGTGGTCAATAGTGCGCATGATTTTGTCTTTAGAGGCTTCCAACCTTCGCACTAGCTCCAGAGTCGACACAATTGGATCATCAAGCCTCCACCTTCCTTGGCTATTTGCCAACTTAGCTATCCACTCATATAGTTTGATCGTGAAGGTGTAGAAGAAAATTTTATGTATTTTTGTGTACAGATACCTATCCAGCCATTTCTCCTTTGATAGGCGCGAATTCCTATTTTCCTGTGCCACAAATTCGTGAATCTTTCTCTCCAACCACTTCTCAATTTCCTTCTTGGTCAAATTCCAGTGATGCGACATCACACATCTCCTTATGCAAATCCTGGTAAGGGAACCATTTATTGGCTTAGTGCGTCTTGACCCAGGTTCAGAGTTAATTGCGCCAAACAAAACCCTACACTACTGGCCCTTTTGGCATCAACCTATGTAGATTAGATTGAAGTCTCACCTAAAGCAACATGGGGGGATGCTAGAACCAAGTTTCCGCATCCAGAGATCAGTGTGATATATTTTATTGCCCTAGATCTTCCTCCATGTAGATCTATAAGCCCCTAGGGTTTGGTACTGCAACTTCCTTTAAATGCCCGCTAGACCTTCGTGAAGGTCTATGATAGTTCTTTACGGACTATTAGTAGATGAATCACCCACTTACGCACACCATAAAACAACTATAGATCTGAGTTCACATAGATCTACTCAAGTATTCAATAAACATAACAAAATGTATTAAAATATTTGCGTAAGTACTTAACATGCATTGTGTACAGTTAATAAGACTTATCCAATGGAGTTGCACATCAATACATCATTATTTCATAAAGACATTATTCCATCGTAGCATATATCATAGACATAAACAATAGAAGTAAGCAGATAAACACATTAATTTCTTCAACGGACTTCTTTATTGATCTTCAATATGAGGTTAGAGACTCAAAATTTCCCTGTGCACTCAGCTACAGGGGTCTGCACACTCAGCTGTGAACTCAACTCTAGGCCTTCTTGCAGTGAGCTGCGAAGCCTTTTCCCCTCTATCTACCCGTTTTTTACTTGCCCTTTCTCTCAGATGTAGACATAAGCATCTATCTATCTACCTTAGGCTCTCTAAGACACACCTATTTATAGCTTTTTACATACAATCACCTGGTCTATGGACCATGGGTGGATCTCAAAACCGACTCGACTTTACATAACCAAGGGGATAAAACCCCTTTTGACTTCTAACTATCTACGTGCTCAACATCCACAAATTGCGTAGACTTTTCATCTTTCTACCAAAATTTACATCAAAGCTTGGGTTTTTAACCCCAAAATTGACCCAGGGGACCCCATCCCAATGGAAGGTGTACCTGCAACAGGTGAACAAGGTCCACTATCAGTAGCATGATCATCAACAGAGACAAAAACACTGCCAATGACACTCTGACTAGTGTCGGAGGTGGGATCTATGAGTAGAACATGCACTTTGGGTCGACTATGTGATCTATCATGAGCCTGACCATATATAGCAGATCCCCCCACACACTGATGGCTTGTAGTTTGGGGGCGTATAGAAGATGCATATAAGATGATGGAAAGTATTTTGTACAGTTAATTTTATGCTTCTCCAACATAATGAATATTACAAATAAAATATGATGAGTCTACAACACAAAAACACAACAATGAAGTCATCAAATACCATACCTTTCAGGCTCATCTCGGAGAAAATGATGTGTTTGCCTCAAATATTATGCTTAATATGCTTTTGTTTATTCTTCATATGCTTTGGTATAAAGCTATAAAGGCAAGTGATAAACATTTGATTACACAATATTAAGTAATTTTATGTTGAAATTGGGATGCACGTAGTTAGACACAAAGTTATTTTGTTTCAACAAAGCACACTCCATTAACATATTTTAACATTCATATGATTTTATAAAATTGTAATATCTTATAATCTAAAATTTATATTGAAATATATGAATAGATTCAATGTATTTATTTTATTTTTTTAATATTTAAATTTTGTAAATTTAACAACTTAACATTATGATTTTTTTAAATAAATTAGATTTTGAATAAATTATATATATGAATTTAATTTTCCATACTAAAAGACATAATTCCATTTTTACATATTTATAAATTGATATTTATAGGGTTGTAAGAATATTAGTCTCTACCTCACCAGGGACTATAGCACTCTTTTCGTGGTCAAAATCTGTTCACCATTGATTATTTTGTCGTTTTCTTCTAATTTCAACCAAAGTGCAAGGAAAATGTTGAATATTGCAATTTTTCTGTAAATTCAAAAATCATTTTCTAATTTCAATAAAGCTTATTTCTAATTTTCATTGGTTGAGCGAGGATTGATGTGACATAATTCCCTTGGTGGAGGGAAATTTATTTTCACTATTTGTTAGTGCCTAACAAATCATTTTAAAATTAAAAAAGACTACTTTTATGACTAGCCATTTTGTTGGTGAGCCATTAGAGAATTTTTGCGGTCGAAATTGGGCCTCCTAAGGAATATTATAAAATAATAGTGGAAATAATAAAATAAGATTAGATTATATCATCAAATTTTAGAGGAAAAAAACTACTTTTTCAACTTGTATTTTAATTTATCTCCCTATGGGTTTACTCAAATTTTGAGCGAGAACACTCATTGTATACAAAATTTAATCCCTCATCCAAGAAATACCCATGTTGCATACTGTTGATGGACCCTGCTATACAAACAATGAGAAATACATGAAAAAAATGATTGCAATCATGTTTTTCATGTATTTCTCATTTTTCATGTAGTGGGGTTCATCAAAAGTATGCAACACGATTACTCCTTGGATGAAAAACTAGTTTCGACATCCAATGAGAGCTCCCACTTGAAATTTTAGTAAAAACGTAGTGAGATAAGTTGATTTTTTTTTTCTTTTTTTAAATCATTTTACATTTTTAATCCAAAAATGGTGAATCATCCCCCATGGTTGATATCATCATATTTAATCCTATTGGTTCTTATAAATTTGATTTTGGTTGTACATTTTTGTTTTGAGTCCCGCTTTAGACCTCAAAATTTCTCTAATGGCTCTCACACTGTTATTGATATGCCCAATGATGTAAAATCTGACCAGGCTGCAAAAACCCTTATGCAAGTGAGGGACAGTGGGGTGCAAGTAACTGTTACTTTTTTGTTGTGTGGAGAAAGGGTGTACGATGGAGTTTGTTAAAAAGAAGGGACTACATTGATTCAAGCATAGGAGGGATAAAGCTTGTGGGGGAAATGTGGTAGAAACAATGTGCAAAGAAATTGGGTGCAGGAGAGTCTATTAAGGAGCAAGGACTACATTGAGTCAAGATTTCTTCCTCCATGTTGTGCATAAAGCTAATTTAGTATGTGGAGTCATGAATGGAAAAAAAATGCTAATTTTATGAGTGTTAATTTCATCAGTGATTGCTCTAAACAATGTAAACTTTGAAACGACAACTATAAACTCAAAATGGGAACTCTCGGTAAAAAAACCCAAAAAAACATCAAAAACAGTGCTAAAAACGAAAAGTGTGTATACTGGAATGATGGTTTTTTTTTTTAAGGTCAATTTCGAACATGTTTTAAAACTGACAGTGAAAATGAAATTTTCATGCAAAAAAAACCTTGAAAACGAAAAAGTGTTGATACTAGAATGACAATTTTTTATTAGGGTCAATTTTCAACATTTTTAAAAAATGCTAGTAAAACCGAATTTTTATGTGCAAAAAATTAGTTGTTTATGAAGAAAAAAACATATTAATGTTTTTGGTAGAATAACATTTTTATTTCCTACGTATAAATTGAACATGTTTTCAACGATAACATGCTAGATACAAAGGAAATTGGAATATTTTCAATGATAAAATTAAAAAATCATGACATTATGAACAAATTACATGACTAAATGAATCAAAATGTCATTATTTGTATATTGAATGAAACATACATTATATCTCTAATTTAATGTTGCATTATAGATATTCTAAACAATAAAAATTATCATAATTAAGACACACAATCAAACAACATAAAAATGACTCATAACTTTTCATTTAACACAATATGAAAATAAAAAATTTTATTTCAAGATACGATGCAAACATCACTTATATAAATTGTCTTAGACAACTATTCAAAATCACTCATATTTTCTTGCACACCATCAGAATTCACATCTTAGATGAATGACTAGATGTAAACGAAGATGTTCCATATTCTTCACTTTCATCAATTAGTGCCCCATTCTGAGTCCACATGCATGCCCACCATTTCAAGTTTCAAAATTCTTCTAGATCTATGAGTGGTTTCAGCAGACTCCCATCTCAACATTGTTCCTTCTGGTAACAACCTTTTCAGAATCTCTATCGTCTTGAAGCAAAGAGTTCCTCTCTTTGTTAAATTAAAGTCATAAACAAGTATGTCAACATCCTCCAATTTTAAGATGTCTGTGCGGGCGGGCAGGTCACCGAGGTGGCGTGGGGGGGGGCACTGTGACAACGCCCCCCGCGCCACCCTGGTGGCTCGCCACCCCGTGGGTGGGTGGTCCTCCAGAGTGGCCGCGGGGAAGGGGGGGGGGGGGGGGGGGGGGGCTGCGACAGCTTCACTAGCGCCATGCCAGTGGCCCACCACCCTGGGGGCGGGCAAGCCATCGGGGTGGCGTGGGGGGGACGGGGGCTGCACAGCTCCCCCTGTGCCAACCCAGGTGGGCTCGCCTGCCCCGCCCACCTACTACGGGCGAGCGGGCCGTCGGGGTGGCGTGGGGGGGAGGGGGGGCTGCGAAAACTCCCCTCGCACCACCCTGGTGGCTTGCCACCTAATGGGTGGGCGGGCCGCCGGGGTGGCGTGTGGGGGAGGGGGTGCTGCAACAATGTTAAAAATGGAGCACGAAGAACACAAGGATTATTGGTTTTTAAAAATGTTTATATAATATTATTTTATGTAAAATTATATATGCTTAAAATTTAGCAAAACTTTGTCCATTGTTTAGAACTACTGGAAAAACACATCCACTGATGCAAAGAGACGAAGGAAATGGTATAATTGTTTCCTAGAAATCTGTCATTTTATATCCTAACTATAAAGAACATAATAATATTAATAGATTAAAAGAACTAAATCAATAGTCTTTAGAGTCTATTAAGATCTGCTACCAAGGCCTCAATCAATACTTTTTACACTGTAAGATCTATTTCCAAGTCTTTTATTCAATATGTTTATGGTTTTATTCCAAAACTAAAGAAAAATATTCTAACAAAATGCTAAAAATTATTAACAAATAAGTTTATTACGAAAGGTTATTCATGGAAACCAAAAAACGATGTGTGCAATACCTACTATCTCATGCAAAGCACACAGGAAAACATACTATCCACAGACGCCCAAATTGGCGAATGCGAACGAGAAGTGGACGCTTCACCCGTTGGAACCTCCACAATATTTTCCCAATATTCACAGTTTTTAATGGTAGTTTCACACTCTTCAAGGAAGCATTTTACAGCACTCTCAGTGTATAAACATACTTCTACAACATTCTTATGGAGTTCATCTGAATAGTTATCCAAAGTGTGATCTCCTATCAATTGAGCTCCCAGTTGCACCAATTCCATCTGAAAATCATGTAAAGTCATGTCTTCCTTTGCCTCCGTTGGTATCAGCTTCGTTGGTTTTAGCAGCTCATCTATTCTCACAACATCAAATCCAACTACCCAAAAAATAAATAAATTACCTTATGACCTGGCACAATTCAATCATAAAACTTTTTCATTATTCTACAAATATAGATAATAAATAAATACCTAGGTAGTTTGTTCGTGGGTTGTCACGAAGTTGTAAAATTCCTTCAAAAGTGTTGGCCCAAGCGTCTCTCTTTGTCAGAAACTCTGATTTCAAATTAAAGATTTTCTTAATAGTTGCAGGGATGGATGAGTGCTCAAATTCGGAGGAAGGATATGGGCCATTTGGTCCATGTACCACTACAAAATTTATTACTCAAATTCATCAATAAATGGAAGCTTTCTTGATCATCGGATTATTATTATCATAGGTTTTTCTTTAAATATTCTTCAATTGTTGTCATGCTGCACAGACCCAAGAAAGGATGTTGGGTCCCTATAATACTAGTGATTACCCCATTACTATTGTATTTGTATCCCTTATTAATATTGTTTTGCCCCTATTGTCCCCATATTGTTATTATTCTGTGCCCCATAGAATCCCACTATTGTTATTTTTGTGGCTTTATATTATTATTGTTAGGTCAGCTGGGTTATATTGTGACTCCTTAGACTCCTATATATAGAAAGGAGGTTTTGTCATTTGAATCATCGCAAGAATTGTTCATTTATGTAATGTAAAGGAGGTTGCCCCCCTCGAAGAGGCTGAATTCTAAGGTGTTGATCTATCTTTTCTATCTTTTCTTGAGTTGGTTTCATAACATTTGGTATCAGAGCTTTGGATTCTAGGGTTTCACTACTCCAAACAGGTCATCGTGGCATTTACGCTATAAATTTTTTCTGCGACGTTTCAGAAGCTAAAATAATAACCCATTTGAGAAGAATTCACGCTCAACCTCGATTTCTAATTTCAGAGCTTTTCGCGTTATATTTGCAGAGATATGATCTGAGGAAGTTGGTTTTTTTGCAGACTCCCGAATTACATTCCAAACATGTGACCCGGGGAAAATCGTCATAACTTTCTCTCTAAGCATCAAATTGAAATTTTGTAAGAAGCTATAGAAAGCTAGAACAGACTGTAGTTTCTTGTGTATATTTTTCAGAGCCAAAGGTCAAAACAGTGACTCGTGGCACGTTGTACAAGTTCGCTCTACAGAACTAGTCTATAATCAGGTCACTGTGGGATATTTCACATAACTCTTCCTTGGAGAATCCAATTTAGATCAGACTGGTGGCATTGGAAAGAGGACACATACAGTTACTATAGATCTCAATTTTAAAACTGGATGATCCGAAACTACAGAGATACATCAGAGACAATATTGAGCTCCTACAAAGTGAAAAAAGGTGTGTATAATTTTTTAAATTCTTGCTTAAGCTTGGTTTGAAAATTTATTTTGAAGGAATTCAAAGGGCATAATAGAGCATTATTATCGGTAACTAATGCTCCAAGGAAATAAAGTGCAAACACCTAGTAAGCAACCTGAAAGCCCTAGCATGACTCATGAAGAAGAGGAAGAAATGCTACATGATATATCAAAATTACAAGAACAAGTGCAACAAATGTCACGTTCACAAAAGCTAACAGAAGCTAAGATAAATGGCATGTAATCTAAGATAAAGGGCGTGCAAGCTAAGATGGATGATTTGAAGATAGATTTGAAGAGAGACATGGCAGATATTAAGACAGAATTGAAGACAGACATGGCAGATTTGAAGACAGATTTGACACATTTTCTACAAGAAATCTTACTAATGGTGAAAAGGTAGTAAAGGAAACTAATGATGCGAACAAAATGTTAATCATGATTCCATAGACTCTAATGTTGGATCGAAGACCCACCGTATTCCAAAAATCGATATGAGGAATGTTTGATGGCAAGGATCCCGCAACATGGATATTACAGATGGAGCAATTTTTCAATCTCAATAATGTGCAAAACACACAAAAGGTACGTATGGCAACTTTATATTTGGAACCAAATCAGTTTGTATGGTATCAATGGCTTTGCTCTCGTAAACAATTTATCAGTTGGGCAATTTTTACGGAAGAATTGATAGCACATTATGAGGATACAAAAAGAAACACTTTTTTTAGCCAATTGATAAGTCTCAAACAAAAGGGTTCAATAATGGAGCACATTGAGGAGTTCCAAAAATTGAACATAAGGGTAAAAAATATTCCTGAGGAGCATAGGATTGATGTGTTCATTGGGACTTTAAAGGATAATATCCAACATGATATTCGCCTTTGGGAACCTGATTCATTAGAGAAGGCATTCAAGTTAGCAAGAAAAATGGAAAGCAAAATTATGGCAACCAGGGAGCATACCACTCACAACTATAAAGATGGAAGTGTTGTTGCCCCTAGCCTTCCACAACCTACCTATAAGGTTGACACCACAACAATTGGAAGAAAAAAGAGCAAAAGGGCTTTGTTAGAGTTGTGATAGCAAATACAAGAAAGGTCATAAGTGTGCCGAGAAGAAATTATTCTACATAGATTGTGAAGAGGAAGAAGAAAAGGAGCATGAAATGTCAAAAGAAGAGGATATACTCCAAGAACAAAGCCTAGATAAAGAGGAAATGAATCCGACCATATCTTGTAATGCATTGGCAGGAATTACCACTCCTCAAACCATCAAGATAGATGGACAAATCAAGAAGAAAAATGTAATAGTGTTGATTTATTCAGGAAGTACCCACAATTTTATTCATTGTAAGGTAGCAAAAGAATTGAATTGCTTCTTATATCCAGCACCAGAGTGTCAAGTGATGGTTGCAAATGGAGGAACAATAAATTGCTCTGGAAAGTGCCATAATATCAAGCTATCCATGGGAGAATATGTATTGACTAGCCCAATGCTTTCAATGGGAGGTGCTGATGTTGTACTAGGAGTCCAATGGCTACAATCCTCGGGTACAATAGCTTTTAATTTTCAAGAAAGTTTCATGAAATTTTCTGCCGAAGGAAAGGAAGTTGAATTAAGGGGTATTACAGGGAAACCAGGAAAGATAATCAGCTCTAACGGTATAACAAAGCTTCAAAAAGGAACAAAGAGATGTAATTGCACAATTATGTTCACTAGATGTTTCCACATCGAAATCATCTATTTCTCCAAATCTCCAAAAAGTCTTGGACAATCATTCCAAGGTATTTGAGACTCCAAAGGTCTCCCACCTATGCGTGATCATGATCATACTATTCTTTTGATTCCAGGAAGTGTTCCTCCAAACATCAGTCCGTACAAATATCCCTATGTCCAAAAGAGTGAAATTGAACATATGGTTGCAGAAATGCTAGAGGCTGGTATAATTCAACCAAGTCAAATTTCTTTCTCTGCTCCAGTAGTATTGGTGCACAAGAAGGCGGGATCATGGCGCATGTGTCCGGATTATAGGGAGCTCAACAAGCTCACTATTAAAGATAAGTTCCCCATTCCTGTCATTGATGAATTACTCGATGATTGCATGGATCAATTTACTTCACCAGGTTGGATCTTCATTCAGGATATCATCAGAATGAAGATTGAAGACATTCTAAAAACAACATTTAGAACTCATGAGGGTCATTATGAATTTTTGGTCATGCCTTTTGGCCTTACCAATGCACCTTCAACATTTCAAGGTTGATGAATTCAATTTTCAAACCATTCCTTAGAAAATTTGTGTTAGTATTTTTTGATGATATACTAATCTACAGCAAGTCTTGGAAGGATCATGTTGAACATGTTGACAGGGTGCTACAACTATTGAGGAGAAACAATTATATGCAAAAGATCCAAATGTTTCTTTAGAGTACAAGAGGTGGAATATCTGGATCATATTGTATCTCATGAAGGAGTTAAGGTAGACCCTAGCAAAATTAAAGCCATTAAGGAATGGAAAATTCCCACATCCATAAAGCATCTGCGGGGATTTCTTGGGTTGACAGGGTATTATCGCAAGTTTGTTAAGAATTATGGGAGAATAGCAGCACCTCTAACAACATTATTGAAGAAAGATGCATTTTCATGGACTCCGGAAGCAACAAAGGCCCTTGAACATCTTAAAGAGGCAATGTGCCAAGCATCGGTCTTAGCTACACCAGACTTCACAAAAACCTTTATTGTGGAATGTGATGCTTTAGGAAATGGAATTGGTGTTGTTCTAATGCAGGATGAAAGATCCATTGCTTTTGAAAGTTGTCTAATCAAGGGAAAGTTTTTACACAAAGCTATTTATGAGAAGGAAATGTTGGCAATACTCCATGCACTTAAGAAATGGTGACCCTACCTAATGGGAAGACACTTCAAGGTAAAAACGGATCATGATAGCCTTAAATGCTTTTTAGAACAAAGATTATCCTCTGAAGAGCAACAAAAGTGGGTCACAAATATGTTGGGTTATGACTTTGAAATCATCTACAAAAAAGGGAAGCAAAATGTGGTGGCAGATGTACTCTCAAGAAAGGATGAGGATATGGAAGCATTGTTGTGCGCCATTTCTATTATCCAACCAGATTGGAAAAACGAAGCGAGGGAGGAATGGAAGAATGATGAAGAAGTGTGGGCACTTATTCGAAAGTTACAACAAGATTCCAGTACGTCTGAAACATTTAGCTAGAAAAATGATTCATTATGGTACAAAGATCGCTTATACCTCTATAAGAATTCCCAGCTAAAACAAAAGATTCTTATGGAATTACACACTTCTCCTTAGGAGGGCACTCAGGATTTTTAAAAACTTACCACAGGGTTAAGAAGGAATTTTTTTGGGATGGCCTTAAATCAAATATTCAAAATTTTGTGGCGGAATGTTTGGTTTGCCAACAAAATAAAGTTCAAACAATTAAGACATCAAGTCTATTACAACCTTTATCCATTCCAAGCCAATGTTGGGAGGAGGTTTCAATGGATTTTATCACAGGTTTACCCAAGTCTGAGGGAAAGTGTGCCATCATGGTGGTAGTTGATAGACTTACCAAGTATGCACACTTTTGTGCTTTATCGCATCCATTTAAAGCTAGTATAGTTTATACTGCATTTATGGAAACAATTTAAAAGCTACATGGAAACCCAAAGATTATTGTAAGTGACAGAGATCCCATTTTCACTGGAAATTTTTGGACATAATTATTTTCTTGTCTTGGTACTCAGTTAGCTATAGCTCATTTATCATTCCTCAATCTGATGGCAAAACTG
>APFE030662727.1:0-10755 GCA_000404065.3 Pinus taeda
AAAACAAGAGGGAACCCAAGTTGAACTAGAGGCTTCTCTTTTCCCCCACGGAGGCCAACAGTGACCACAACACAAAATGAAATATCCCGTCACATTTGAATCATACATACACAATAGAAATTCATGTGCGCTCATGTTCATGATCCTTTTGTGTCGCTTCACTCTGCCAAGCCGTTAGACATGCCTTACGAGTACATGCAGTCAATTAATAACAACTTTAATGCAGCTATCTCTGCAGAAAACGTGTTGGATTTAAAACATGAGCAATTTGATGTTCAAGACAGAAATAATGATCAGTTTGTAGCAATCGACATAGACCACACCATCAACGACCTATTTTCTTGTTCTCAGTTGTGGGTTTGACGTTCTGTAAATTTTGAAACTTCACGGTGAAACCTCTGAAGTGAGGTAAAATAAATTTGAAAGCAGTAGTCTAATTAGTTTGTTTTCTTTCTTTGTAAATCATGGAAATTTTGGCAAGATTATGATAAAATTATGTATGGACTTTTGTAAATCCAGGTTACAACTGTCAAACTGCTATATTTTGGGTACCTGAAATTTTTGATAGTGCTGAATCCATTTCCACCATCAAAAACATGATTCAAACACTGTTACTGCAAAATTTCTTGAATTTGTTTGCTAGATTCCTATCACTTCTGATTGTTTTGGCTCAGAGCCATGCTAATCATTTCTAATCATTTCTGAAATATATCTCTAAGAAAGATTGGAATGATGTCATGTTTTAGTGGCACATTGTTGATATACATTTATTTAATTTATCTTCAACCATTATAAAATGTTGAAAGAGTTCCCTATTATATTTATTAAAAATAAAAATTGATATTTATAATATATATGTACATTTATTGTACATGTATCCATTCAATTACAAAAGGTATCTTTTTCCACCCATTATCTATCTAGTAAGAACCTTCACCATTAGCAAGTGAAAAATATATCGCTGAACATAGAGAATTCTTAAGGTTTAGAAAAATAATTTCTTATTTTTACATTGATATCTATATATGTGATATAAATAATCAATAAAATGTCAGGAACAATTACAAATAATCAAACATATTAAATCATAATTACCAAATTTGAGTTAAAGTTCGAATTCAAACTTTGTTAAAAAAAAATCAATTACATAAAATCTTAAATAAAAAATTTCAAAATAACATCCACCTAATATTTAAATAAGATTAAATTTTTCTAATATTTTAAAAAATTAAAACATACATTATAGTATTAAACATCTCAAAAAACCTTTGAAAAATTTGTTTTAATATAATATTTTCTCTAATTTCCAATAAATAATAAAATTATACTATGAATTTGTTTCCTAAAACATTTATATTTAAATTTGATAAAATACAACATATGTCGATCCTTGCATAGACAGATAATGCTTTATCTTATTGTTAAAAACTAAAGAATCAACTTTATGGCAGAATGCTCTACATCAATCATCTTACAATCAAATATATATATATAATTTTCACACAATTAGGGAAGTTGGAACAATTGCCTAAGAAATAGGAATTAATTCCTAAAGGCTCTAGGAACAGACTCTTTCCTAATTTGCATAGTTTCCATTATCTTCAACACTCCCCCTTAATAGAAAAAGAGGTTCACAAGTATTCCTAACATTTCCCTAAACACTTCAAACTTGATTCTACCGAGAGGCTTAGTGAAAATATCAGCGACATTGTCACATGTATTACAATATTCAATATGAATTTATTTTGACTGAACTTTCTTCCTGACAAAATGAAATTGTGTATCAATGTGCTTCATGTTTTTATGAAATACTTGATTATTTACAAGTCTGATAGAGCTCTGTTTCTCACATTTGATGATGGTTGCAACCTTCTATTCGTCTCCAACATCATGGATAAGTCTCCTCATCCAAACTACTTCAAAAGTTGTTGCACACATCGCTTGATACTCAGCTTCTGCTGAAGACAAGGATACTATGTTTTGCTTTTTGTTGCTCCATGCAATGACCCCGAACCCAATGTTGAATGCATAACCTATTATGGATCGTCGATTATCTAGATTTCTGACCCAGTTAGATTCTAAAAAACCTATAAATCTAACATCAAATGAATCAGTATAAATAATACCAAAGTCTAAGGTTCCTTGCAAATACCTTAAGATGCCTTTCGCTGTAATCCAATGACTCTCAAGAGGCTTTGACATAAATTGGCTCAATACACTAACTGCATAAGCCAAATCTGACCTAATTGTAGTAAAGTAGATTAGACTCCCAACCAGTTGCCTATACAATGTTGCATTTGCCTCTGAAGTTTGGTATTTTGTTGTAAAGGAAATGTTGCAGCTTTGGACCGAAGCTCCAGTAAGCTCCTGACATACTTACCTTGTGATAGAAAAGTCTAGCCAGAATCCCTCCAGACTTCTAGACCCAAACAATAGTGTAGCTCTCCAATTTCTTTCATCTCAAAAACCTGTGACATCTGCTTTTTGATTTCTTTAATGAGTTAATTTTCATTTCCTGTAATGGTAAGATCATCTACATATAAAGAAATAAAAAAAAATTCGTCCCCCTTTGTCAAACACGGTGTATAGATTAGGGTCATTCTTGATTGTTTTATAACTATGTTGTAGGAAAAATGAATCAATTTTGTCATACCATGACCTAGGTGTCTATTTAAGTCCATACAATGCTTTCTTCAATATACAAACTAAATGTTCTTCCCCCTGTTTAACAAACCGCTCAGGTTGCACTAAATACACTTCTTCTTTTATTTGCCATTTAAGAATGCAGATTTCACATATAGCTAGTGTACCATCTAATGATTTTTGGTAGCTAAAGAAATTAACATTATGATTGTGTTTAATTTAGCTAAAGGGGAAAATCTTTCCTCATAGTCAAGTTCTTTCTGCGAGTACCCCTTTGCAACCAGCCTAACTTTATATTTGTCTATGCTGCCATCTGCTTTAAATTTAGGCTTGCATAACCATTTACAACTTATGGGATGTTTTCCTTCACGTAACTCAACTAGATCGGAGGTTTTTTTTTTTAGGTATTGATTCATATTCCTCCTCCATAGCAGCCCTCCATCCACTATATTGAATAGCTTCTCTATAACTAGAGGGTTAAACAAAACTTAACATACTAGTTATAAAATCATTCTCCCTACATCTTGCTGGAAAAATGAATTTGCCTACTTGATCTCCTGAGTGGTGGAGTGGCTTCAAACCTATTATGATATCCCCTATGCGGATTGGTTTCAAACTTGATTTGATTAGAAACTTCTTCTTTCTCCTGCTGTTGTTTTTGTTTTTACTGCTGCTGTTTCTCATCAACCCATGTTTCATCACCTTCTTCTAACAGTAAAGGCACATGTCATTCTTCATCACTACGAACAAGGTTGCCATCATCTACTTGTTCATGGAATACCACATCTCTTCTTGCAAACACCTTGTGAGTAGAAGGATTAAACAACTTATAAGCCTTAAACTCATTGCAGTATCTAATAAAGGTACACTTAATGGATTTTGAATCATCTTCTTTCAGGACATGAGAAAAATCCTTACATCCAAACACTCTAAGATGACTTACTGTAGGCTTGAAGCCAAACAATGCTTCGAAAGGAGTTTTATAATCCAAACACTTAGTAGGACTCCTTTTCTTAAGATACATTGTAATGTTTATAGCTTTTGCCCAAAAACCATTGGTCAGATTCTTACATTTCAACATATTCAGGGAACACTCCACAAGGGTTCTATTTTTCCTTTCCACCGCCTTGTTTTGGTGAGGAGTGTAAGGTGTTGTGAGCTACTGTTGTATTCCATGTTCTTTGCAGTATTTGATGAACTCAACCTTCTTAAATTCTCTACCCTGGTCTAAGCGAAGAATTTTGATGAAATTTCGTGTTTTCTTCTCAATAATACTTCTGAATTGCTTGAAGTATTCAAAAGCATGACTTTTTCACTTGAGAAAATACACCTAGGTGAACCTTGTACATTCACAAAAAAAAATAAGAAAATAGTAGGCCCCTCCTAATGACCTTGTTTGCATTGGCCCACATAGATCAATGTGTACAAGTTCAAGTATATCCCTCTTCTTCCTATCAACAATAGTAGGAAATTCATCTCTATGTAATTTACCAAGGGCACATGCTTTGCAGTCAAAATGCATACTCTTTAAAATAAGAAGACCATTCACCATACCTTTTTTCTAAAGAAGTAGTAAGTTGTTGAATTTTATATGCCCAAATATCTAATGCCATAGATTCTTTGTAGACATGGCTGATGATTCCAACACTTGATGTGACGCACTTCTGACATCTAGTTTATACAATCCTCCTACACGCACACCTATTGCAATGGACTTCATTTGATCCAAAAAGTCTTTAATTACATAATAAGATTTGAAGAACTCTACCTTAAGATCCTAATATGTTATTCTAGATACATAAATCGGGTTCTTTTTTATCTCAGGTATATACATAACATTGTGAATATGCCTAATGTCTCCATTAGGTAGTATGACAGGGACATCACCATACCCCTTGATTTCATACCCTCTATCGTCTCCAAGGTAGACCTTCGTACAAGTGATGGATTCTCTAAAATTTTTAAACCATTGCCTCTTACCTATCATATGTGAGGAGTGTCCTCAATCCACGAACCACATTTCTACTTCATCCTCCTTAGTTGACAACGTAGAATCAGATACGAACAAGTTGATATTCAAATTATGATCTACATCAACCAGATGGCCTGCATTCTTTTTGTGTCTCTATTGACCTTCATCAAACTTCTTCTTCTGGAAATGTTTAGCTATATGACCAACTTTACCGCAATAAAAACATTTTGGTCCTGAATCACTTCTATTTGAAGACATACCTTGAGATGGACATGGATTTCTTTGTGGGGTTACTCTTCTTTTTTGTGTTGCATTTGTCTTTCCTCTGAAAATACATGAGCTTTGGGGTTTTAGGGTCATCCGCTTTTCCTCCTCCTACATCAAGATCACTGTCAATTCTTCAAACTTGGGGGTTTTTTCTCTCACATTCAACCCAGTGATGAACATCTAATAGTCGTCAATCATACCATTCATGTTAATAGTGACCAAATTAGTGTCTAATACTATTTCGCTAATGTCACTTAGCTTATTCTTAAGCTCCTTGATACGAGAGATGAACGTTGCTACTGATTCATTCTCCTCCATTTTAATGGAGAGAATCTCGCTCTTTAGAAATAGTAGGCAATTTGTTTTCTTAATCTCATAAAATTCGTTGAGAATTGTCTAGATGTCTGCTGTAGATTTACATTCTCGAATACGAGGAGTAATCAAATCTTTCATAGACAACTTGAGCAGTACCTTTGCCTTATTCTCCCTCTTTTCCTAGTCATAGATTATTGTTGTTTTTCCACCTGTAGCTAGGGTCGACTTCAACTCATCACCGGTTGTAATAGCCCATGTGTTTTTCCCCTCCAACGAGGTCTGCAACTTAAATTTCCAATTGGAGTAATTGGAACCGTCAAGCTTATTTCTCTCGTTCAGATAAGCTTCTGCCATCTGATTGTTCAACTTAATAATAAAAAACGACCTCCAACAAAAGAAAACCAAATCTATCCCAGATCCACAACAAACGATCTCAAGGCACCTTCTCAAAATGCAATTTAATTCAATTTAATTAAAAAAAACCTTTTAAATTCAATTAAAAAAGAGCCCCTTTGTTCTTTTAATAAAAAAACAAAAAACTCCATCCTTTAAAAAAACCTTCCCCTTTTTTTAAATGTATGTGACCAAAATTTTATAATCCCAAAACATTTAAAAAAAATGTTACAATCGATCGACCACACCATTACATGCACTGAGCCTCCAAGCAGAGCCCGAGTTGATTGATGTTTGGTTGCTGATCCAACTGAATAAAGGCACAATCGATCCTACGTGGAGGCACCACCATGCTTCCACTACGCCTACCGAGCACCACGGGGACACCAACATTTACTACGTCAAAATTTTTGAGTTTTTCATGTCAGCATGATCATGACTTCCATAAACTCGAACTCGACACTAAAACCCTTCTCGTAGTTTCTCCTTCAACAATTATCACCTCAAACCTCTGCGCCTTCAACCTTGTAAAAAAATAGTGATTTGAACATGCTCCCCCTGATTGACACAACATCGAAGTTGCGCCTGTGGATCGATCAGAATTGGTTCAAATGCGATTAAAAAAACCAGAGGCAACCTGCAGCTCTGATCGATCATAACGGGATTCGTGATTTTCTTGTGGCCACCAGGGGCCTCTCTGCCACTGCGTCAACACCTCTCTCGAATCCACTATGCTGCCAACAGAAGAAAACACAAAGTTTCTCCACCCCTCCCGCAGCTTGAAGTGTTAAAAAATATCTGATTTGTTGTTAAATCACCATGGTAAATGCTGATATCGGCGGGCTCCTTCACATGGCAGTCCCACCACATGGCTTTGTCACTGCTTAGACTCCCAGCAATCCACCTGTCACGCCCCTACACTGGCGGTACTCTTCCAATCGTACTATACGAGGTGCGGCACCACCGACCACTTTCTTTTTAATAATACTTGCGATCATGGACTACACATACTTTCTATACTTTGTTCATTTTTCAACTTTCTTAAGTATACTATCATTAGCACAATAGAAACATTCATACATCATTCATCATTATTATCTTTTAACATATATGCACAACAGATAATAAACCAGGAGGGGCAACTCCCTGAGATATGAGTCTGCCTGATAATATCAATACTTCACAAAATATTCAATTTTACAGTCTTTGCAGGAAACCCCAAGTTTCCTTTGTACAATATTTGCCAAATCGTGCAAGTCGGCCTGCACTGTTCGCACTGCCCAAACCACCATTCGGAGTGCCCAAGGATACTTTCGCCCATAGCACCTCATTCACCGTCGACTGTTCAGCACATCATTCACCTGCAGCTCGTTCCACCGAACACCCTCAACTCGTTCAGGCGGACGCCCTCGCCCGTTTGGTCGTTTAGCCTGGTGCCCTCACACGCCCTCGCTTGTTCACTCGTTCAGCTCGGCTCCCTCGCATATCGTTGCTCGTTCGCTCATTTGGCCCAGCGCCCTTACACGCCCTCACCTGAATGCCTTCGAATGTCTTCACCCAAACTTTCTCAAATGACTTTGCCCGTTCAGTCGTTCGGCTCGTTGCCCTTGCACGCCCTTGCCCAACTTCACTCGAACGCCTTCGAACGACCTCACCTGGTCGTTCAGACAAACGCCCTCGGACGCCCTTGCCCGGTCGTTCGGGCCGATGCCCTCGCACAGTTGTTCGGCTCGACACCCTTGCATGGCTTCACATAGTCATTGGGCCTGATGCCCTCGCATGCCTTCGCATGGTCGTTCGGCCCGACGCCCTCGCATGCCTTCACAACACTTGTGCTCTGTTTTTGGCGTTTCCCCTGCCTTAGTGTTTTGGCCCAAGAGTCTGCCTACACCTTGCCAAAATTCAGTCTTCTCCAAGTTAGTTTGCCCTCCAGCTCACATGAACACTTGGAAACTTGCTTGAATGATTTTTGCCACCATTCCAATGCTTTACTTATATGGTGGTTGGCACCAAGTCGACCCATCATTTCGTCCAACTCGTCCCAACTTCATGTCGGCCCATGGTGTGGGCGCCCATGTGCGGGACCACCCTCGCATAGAAAATTTCCACTGCCCAACACTTAGTCATTTTCACAAGATGACTTCACGTTGCATGTTTCCTTCATTCGGTCGGCTCGTTGCACCATTCACACGCGCCCCCAACTCGCCATTCAATCGCCCAGCTCTTTGCTCGCCCGTTGTGCACCTGTGCCAACTCTCGCCGACCCATCGGTTAAACGCGCCTGCCTGGCACGCCCGACTCGTGGGCTTGACACCATCCATGCTGGCTCCTTGGCGCGGCCTCTGTCAGCTTGCAGGTTAATTTACCTTACAGCTGAATTTACCAACAACTTCCATGTCGGCGCGACATCAAAACATGCAGTCACCTTCGCTCGATTTGGTTTTTCACAAGCCAACGTGATTTTTCCTCTGAGATTCGTGATGATCAACGCTCTTTTTCCTTCAAGAAGAGCGATGATGACTGTGAATAAAATTTAAGAAAAAAATCGTGCTACTACTCCACCTCCTCACCATACTAGTCTTTCTTCACACTAGCCACTAGGGGATCTCTCTTCCGTCACCTAAATAGTCACTTAGCTATCAAAGCATATTGGCTTTGAATCACCAACTCTGATGCCATGTTTTTTTTTTGTAAGCTTGGTAGGACCCTCTCATTTTCAAGTTTTTACATGTCCATTATTCACCCCATTTCCGGGGAGGGTAGCACAAGAATCAAACCCAAGATCTCCGGTTCAGTGAGACTTCATTTCCACAGCCATTGCCACTTGAGCTACCTGATGCGGACAGCTCTGATGCCATGTTAAAAAATGAAGAATCAACTTTATTAATAAACTAGACAACTCATAGGTGAGGAGATCCGCTTGGACACTGCCTCTGACAAAACGCTCTACATCAATCATATTACAATAAAAATATATATATATTTTTCACACAAATAAGGAAGTTAGAACAACTGCCTAAGAAATAGGAACTAATTTCTAATCTAAAACTCTAGGAATTGACTCTCTCTATATACTAAATTATATGATACATATGCTCTATCTTTGTAGTTGTCGAGATAGCATATTCTATAACTTCTGTTCAGCGTCATAAATCTCAAGCCATAAATTTTACAAATTTCTTTAACAATCTTGTAAGAGATTTACTTCACAAATATTTTTTTATAAAAAATTAATAGCATTACCATTCATTAATGGATAGCATTGTGCCATCTGTTTTTAAGAGTAGATGGCACACTAAAATGTAATTCTGATTGGGAATTTGCTTTGCTTCTCTTGTAAACAAACAGAATGCCCCAAGTATAAGTTTTTTTTCTAATTTAGTAAAATTTGGTAACTATGCTTAATAATCAATAACGTACGGAATACAAAATTAAGTTTCTATAATAATAATTTTTTCCAAGATATATATAATTTTATTTTATTCTAATTAATTGTAAGTGAAAAAGTAAAATAAAATCTTATTTATCATAATTTTATCTTTAGGTGTTGTTTTTCTCTAATTTACATAACTCTCTGTTTGCATCTTTTTATTTTCAGATGTTCCTCTTCTCTAGTTTACCTGATTAATTGTAAATGAAGAAGTAAAATAAAATCTCATTCATCCTATTTTATTTTTTAGGTATTCTCTTTCTCTAATTTAGATGACTCACTCTATGTTTGCATATTTTTATTTTTAAATGTTACTCTTCTCTAATTTATATAATAGGTTTACAATGTCACTGCTAAATAGTTGTGGTTTTCAAAAATCACTTAAATCTCAATATATTCTCTTTCTCTTAATTCCGATCCATTTCGGACATTTTGTATGATGCGGTGGAGTATTTATTCATATTGGGGTTTTCTTAGTTCTGCTTACAATATCAAGTACTCTCTCTTTGTTGTTGTGGCAGTTGTTCCCCATATCATTGCCATCAAAAAAAATAATTTCCCAGGAGTCTGCTTTCTCGTCCGGCATCCTGCCCATTTCTATTCGATATATATTAATATGAAGCAAATCCTTTCAATCCAATCAATAATAAGAACACTGGTTTTCTCAAATAGAATCCTTGAAAACCATTCAATATATGCCTTTATACTAATGAGACATCGTACATGTAAAAGGATACGTCCACTTGTGTTCTCAAATACACATCGTACATGTAAAAGGATACGTCCACTTGTGTTCTCAAATACACATCGTACATGTAAAACTATACGTCCACTTGTGTTCTCAAATAACGTCCTTTACGGCCATAATCCTCTGAACGAATAACATATTGTAACGCGTAGAGGTAAATTAGGCACTGGTTCGTTGAGGCGAGCAAGTTATTGAGACAAATAAAAGTTGTGTAGCAATGTTGATAATAGTCATTATAACATTTGGAATTTACTTAGAAATTACATTTAAAGTTACAAATAGAAAATTTTATTTTATTTTCGAACACTCTAACTCTGAAATATGCTAAAATTTTCAATCATGATTGCCTTTATCCTACATAATAGAATAATTTGTATATTAGTCTCCTAGGAATGACTTTTCTCTAAATAAAAATATTTTTATTATTTTTATAAATATTTTATTAGTTTATGAGGGTGAGATTTACTAAGGATTTTTATTTATTTTTTTCACACCTCATGTTATTTATTAATTATAATTTAATTTATTAATTATGTTTTTATGGATGAAGTTTGTAAAAAAAATTGGTCATAAATAAATAATGATGATGATTAATTTCTATTAAGACCAATCGGATTTCAAGAAAAGAAAAATAATATAATTTTGATTCTTCAAAATCTTGTTTTTATGGTAAAAAAAAAGGGAATGATGGGCTCCAAGATCACTATAATTGGGTTGGCTTAATAAGTCAAGAAGATTGGAAGCCTGAGAGATGTTAGGAAATTGAGAGCGGATGTGAGTAAGAGTTGGGCAGTCTAAAAATAAGTGTTTTTCATCTTCCACCTTCTTAGTATCACAAATCTGACAGATTCTATCGTCGTAGGGAATATTGGGAGTAGACCACCATCCGGTTTCACTTCAAAGCTCATGAGAATTAGTTCTTATCTTGGTGATGTTCATTTTTTTCTTAGTGTTGGTCAACATAGAGAGATAATTATGGTTATCGAG
>APFE030662733.1:1747-13068 GCA_000404065.3 Pinus taeda
TCTAAGGAGTCACAATATAACCCAGCTAACCTAACAATAATAATATAAAGCCACAAAAATAACAATAGAGGGATTCTATGGGGCACAATAATAACAATATGGGGACAATAGGGGCACAACAATATTAAGAAGGGGTATAACTACAATAGTAATGGGGTAATCACTAGTATTATAGGGACCCAATAGAATTGATGGCACCCCATAACCCACAATAGAATGGGGTGGCCGAAAGGAAGAACAAGTCTATTATGGGAGCAGCTCGAGCGATGTTGCATGAACAAAGCCTACCACTTCATCTGTGGGTTGAGGCATGCAATATAGCAGTGTAACTTTAGAACAGAAGTCCTTATCGTATCTTGGGGATGAAGACACCTATGAAGGCCTTTTTCGGGAAGTGGCCAGAAGTGAGTCACTTCCGCATCTTTGGATCATTAGTTTACTGTCATGTGACCAAAGATGCTCAGAAGAAGCTAGACCCAACAACTGAGTTGGGGATACTTGTGGGGTACATAGATACACCCTACAACTATCGTGTGTTTTTGACTACCAGTCAGAGGACGATAGTGCACAGGGATCTGAAGTTCAATGAGCAGAGAGCCATGTGAGTGTCACTTGAGAGGGAGCTCAAGTTGCATGGAGATGAGGCCTCCTGATGATGTGGATCAACCACATGCAGATGATCCAGTAGTGGAGACCACCACTCTTGGAGACTCTTCCAGAGATGGGCGGAAATGCTTGCGAGAAGCTAACAAATTGATTCTAGATGTGAGAGAGAATGTGGGGCAGCCATCCTCTCAGCGCAGACAAAGGAGATCTCCCGAGAGATACACTAGCTACATGGCCCTAGTTGGGGAGTGTGTAGCGACCGAACCTTATTCTTTTCAGGAGGCAATGCAGCAACTAGTTTGGGTTGATGCAATGGTAGAAGAGTATGATTCTATCATACGGAACAGTGTGTGGGATGTTTTCCCTAGACCTGGGGACAAGTCAGTGGTTAGCTCCCGATGGCTTTACAAGGTAAAGCAAGCAACTAATGGCGGTGTTGAGAAACACAAGGCAAGGTTTATTACCCGAGGTTTCTCATGGGTTGAGGAAATCGACTACGATGAGACCTTTACTCCCGTAGTAAGGTATTCATCTATCAGATCGATGCTAGCTCTATCAGCTCAGATGGGTTGGAAGATCCATCAGATGGATGTGAAGATGATGTTCCTCAATGGGAAGATTGAGGAAGAGGTATACATTGAGTAGCCCCAAGGATTTGAGACCTTCGATCATGAGTCGCATGTCTACCGACTCAAGTGAGCATTGTATGGGCTGAAGCAAGCACCCTGCTTGGTATACCAGGATCGACAACTATTTAACTGGTTTGGGCTTCACCAAGAGTGAAGCAGATGCGAACCTTTACCACATCATGGTAGATGGTAAGCCATTGATTATTGTACTTTATGTCGAGGATCTGATTTTGACAGGTGATGACCAGTTGATACAGTCTTGCAAGGAGGACCTTGCAAGAGAGTTCGAGATGAAGGACATGGGCCTCATGCACTACTTTCTAGGCATGGAAGTGTGGACGAAAGATGGGGAAGTATTTGTGTCTCAAGGAAAGTATGCCAATGAGATACTCAGGCGCTTTCACATGGAGAAGTGCAAACCCATGCAGACTGCTCTAGTTGGGAACTGGAGGAAGGAGGATGCTACTTCAGGTTAGGTAGTAGTTGCTATTGTTTATCAACAGCTAGTGGGTTCACTTATGTATCTGGTGAACGCATTATCCGACTTATGCTTTGTGGTGAACCAACTGAGTCAAGCTATGGTTCAGCCTACCAAGCTGTTTTGGAAGGCAGCAAAGCATGTACTGAGATATCTCAGAGGAACTACACAGTACGGATTGTGGTACAGATGGACAGAGTGAGTGAAGCTGCAAGGCTTCACGAATGCAGATTGGGCAAGCAGTCCATCAGACCGGAAGACTGCTTTTGGAGGAATCTTCAACCTTGGTTCAGTTGCAGTTTCCTGGTACAACAAGAAACAGAGATCAGTTGCAGTTAGCTTAGCAGAGGTTGAATACATGGCTTCCAGTCAAGTAGCATGCGAGGCCATTTGGATGCGGAAGATTCTAGTGGGATAGTTTGGTTAGATGATGGATCCTACGGTGATATACTGTGATAATAAGAGTTGCATAAAACTCTCTGAGAATCCAGTGTTTCATGACAGGTCCAAGCATATAGATGTCTGTTACCATCATCTACAGGACTGTGTGGTCAAGAGGATCATGATGTTGCTGTATGTTTTGACCGAGACATGATGCAAATATTTTGACTAAGGCATTGTCAAAATGCAAGTTCGAGTTCCACAGAGACAGGATTGGGGTTACTAATAATCCCTTTCTTGTTGAGAGGGAGTGTTGAAAAGTGCAACAAGAAATGCTAAAAATAACATTGCTATAAATAGCCCTACTATAAATAGCACTTCAGCCATTGTGGATCTTAGCTACAATGGTTGAAAAGTGAAAGTGCTAAAAATAACTTTTTTAAAAATAGCATTTCGGGGTCCCTTCTTATTTTAGTCAATCCCTGGATTAAACATAGGAAGTAAAATTCGAATTTGATATTAACAGTTGTTTGTAAATTGATTAATTAATTCATTTTGAGTTAATTAGTTAAGGAATTATGAACATGAAGTCTATGTGAGGACATGCAACAATTTGTTCTTTGATTGAGGAATTTATCCATCAGTTAAAGAGATAAAGATGAGTTGTAATCAGTTAACTCAGTTTAACTGAGTTAAGTCTAGTTAGATTAATTTAACAGTTTGTTTAATTAATGAGAGTTCGGTTAGTTAATGCTTGCATGCATGTAACTACTATATTTCATATAACTGAGTATTCACTCATGGATAACTCATGCATGTCAGTTCAGTCAGAGACCCAGTTGAGATCAGATGGAGGGACAATGTACTATTAGTTGCAAGAATATTCCATTATGAAACTTCCTTGCATGCAGAAGGAATATTATTCCTTAAGGCTTGCGCAATTAGTCCAGAGGTTACATTGAGTGTGATGAGGCCAATTCATACATGTGACATCATTAGACCCTAGTCAAAACTACGCAAGGAAATAAGAGGCTTGGAGGGCTTGAGGAAGATATTTCTATGTCTATTTAGTCTGTGAGTTGTATTCTTTGATTACAGAGAGAGCATGATAGCTTGAGAGCTGGTTCTTTTGTAACTTGAACAAGATTTCCACTTGTATGATAATACAGAGTTGGGGTTTTAGGCCGGTGCTTTCCCTAGTGATATATCTTCTGTGTTATGGTTGATTACTTCTCATTCTTAGTTATATCTGTTCTTGGTTGATGATGCTCATATCTGTTTAAGCTTCCGCAAAGTTTATGGTAGAAGTAGATCTAGTATTATGCTTTAGGACATTGCATATATCAGTTGATTTACAGGTTAAAATTCTACAGTATTTGTATAAGATCGCTTACTCCACATTGTTATTGTCATACAAAAAAATATCGTAACTTTTCAATCTGATTATCATAACCTTTGTCTTTGATAAATGCGGATATTAATGATCGCCCACTTCCTCCACTAACTTAGAATGGTTCCCCGTATTGTCATATCTTCTATAGTTGTTTAGGTCATTTACTTCTCTTGCACTTTTGAGACCCTAAGCAATGTTTTTTAGCCTTACACTAGAAGTTCAAGACTTGAAAAACTAGTAAGATGAAAAACTATTCTCATCTAAAAATAAGTTAGGTGGTCAACAATCTTAACTTAGATCGATTTTACAAATATTAACAATAATATTGATGTTAAAGCAAAAACCCTTATAAAAAAAATTAATTACTTATCGAAATGATAAAAACAACTTTGTAAAAATAATATCATTAACATAAAAAATAATTATTCTATTCATTTGCAGAGGTCCCTACTTACTCCGAAGAACTCTCTAACTTGTTACCTAAACCTTTATATTTTTAATAATGTAAACTCTTTCCTACTAAAATTTTATGATAAAAACTCGATAAAAACTCACAAACTAATCGTGGACGTAGACGCTTAAAAATCTCAAAGTCAAGCCGCCCTCTATTAAAGTCAATGGACCAGCTGTGTGATGACGTAGAATGTAGTCCAGATTCTTTGTTTTCTGCTTTCTAAGTTACTATTGAATGTGACGGTCGGTGGAAAAAGGAATCACTCAATCATCCTGGAATCTCTTTGATCGCGTGGTTCACGTGCCTTCCGGTTAACGTGGACAAATATATTTGGTTGTTAATAAATTTTGATTTTATAGTTGAATTTTTTTTACGGAATTCACTCAAATTTAACAATACTATTTCAAAATTTTTTGTTGTTTAAAATATATTTTTGAATTCATAAATAGATTGAGCACCCTAAAAAAACTTGTGGGGCACTAGAATTCTGCAGATTAAGAATTACAGAAAAATTACCTTCATGGAATAAATTGGAATTTTCATAGCAATATTATGATAATGCTCTTTTAATTAATTTATTTCAAATTAATTAATCAAAGATAATGTCATATCAACACTTGTCATATTGCATATGGTTGACAAGCCATGGTATTGGGTCATAGTATTGTAAAAAAAACTATTCACAAATTTCCATGGTAAAGTGGAATTGTAACAAAAACTATTTACAAGTTAAGAATTTACGTGATAAAATGGAGGTGAATCTCCTTGGTTAAAAATATTATTACGTCTTTTCTAAAATGTAGACATGTTTAATTCATATATTAATTCTTTTTTATATCGATATTTTATGGGCTAACCAATTGAAGAATTTGAATCACGCCTTAACAGTATAAATAATTAATAATTAAAATAACATTATGATTTAATTAATATATATATATATATATTATATATATATATATATATATATATATATATATATATTTTTTAAATGGACAATATGACATGTATCATGAGGTAAGTGTTTCAATGAAAGTGTTTTAATGCTTATTATAGACCTGTAAAGTATGATTTTGTTTGAAAGATAATAATAAAGATGATAGGAGGTTTTTAGATTTTTGCTATACTCTGGAATTTCATGACAACTAATTATTAGGCTATTCAAATTTCTTGTTGTCAACAATTCCATTAATGCTTCATTCCTGGCTTAATTCCCAAATCCTCTAAACCCCTCTCCTTTGATCAATTTCACCCTATATCTTTGTGCAACCTGGTTTATGAAGTCATTTTCAAAAGTATAGCCAAACATATGAAGGCGAAGTTGGCTTTTGAAATATCCAAAGAGACATTTGGTTTCTTACCTAGAAGATATATTCATGAAGCAATTGGGTTAGCCCACTAATGCCTTCATTTGATAAAGAATAGAAAGATTAAATCTCTTATTTTCAAATTAGATCTTATGAAAGCCTATGATAAGATCAATAGGGATTTCCTTAGGGTGCTGCTAATTCAAATTGGTTAGAGTCCTTTTATAACCAACTAGATAATGACATGTGTCTCCTCTGCTTCTTTTGTTGTTTTAATAAATGCCCGCCCACTTCTTTTTTCCCCTATTCCATAGGGCTCCGCCAAGGATGCCCTCTATCACCCCTCCTCTTTATATTGGTTATTGAAGGTCTCATTAGATTTATTTTCAAGGAGAGAAGGGAGTCTGTGGCTTATTTTGAAGAACAAAATTTTTTCATGGGACAAATTGTAGAAAAGGGCCAAGGACCCAACATATGCGTCCTTTGGAGAGGTGAGGAGGAAAGCATAGACCATCTTTTTCTTAGGTGTGAAGTGGCAAAATATCTTTGGTCCTCTGTGCTCGATGCTCTCAGAATCAAGTTAATTGAGCACTTTCATTCCTTTGTAGGCTATTTTTAGTTCTGGTATTTCAACAAGAGAAGGTTCCATACAATTTCGATATTTATAACATGGAAAATATGGGGAGTAAGAAATAAGTTGATCTTTGAAAACGCTAGGCCCAGCATATTGTTGGCCTCATCCAAAGTTATTGCTTTTTGGAGGGAGTATCCTCCTAAGATTAAATATCATCAAAAATAAATGAAATCAGCCTTACACATTATCTTTGATTACTTGTAGCTTTTTTTGATGATGCCACACAACAAGATAAGTGTGCAGGTGGATTTATCATTCTTCTTGGTAAAAACCATGTCATAAAAACCAGAATGAGATTTGCTCTATATATGAATACAAAAGAAAAGCTCTTGGTTGCCCGGGAATTAAAACTGATAGGAAAGTCTTTATTTATCTCCAAT
This sequence comes from Pinus taeda, assembly GCA_000404065.3. Classification (NCBI taxonomy): domain Eukaryota; kingdom Viridiplantae; phylum Streptophyta; class Pinopsida; order Pinales; family Pinaceae; genus Pinus; species Pinus taeda. Next base: position 8,010 of record APFE030662733.1, read on the forward strand.
ATAATGATTGGTGGAGACTCCAATATTATCATTGACTGACCTTCCAAGAAGTCTAAATCACAGGTCTTGAATCTTTATTTATGGAAGGCTAAGGTGGAGGAGTTGCACAATGAGTTACAATCTATATCTTTCTTTCACGTATATAGAGAATTAATCTTTAGACAAACTCTCTATAAAAAATGGGTCTTCAAATGCAACCTTGGACTATTCACTTGGAAGAATGGTTTGTCGAAGAAAGTATTGACGGTGGTCTCTTTCAGTTATTTTAATTTTCCATATAGCCTACGCTTTTGGTGTCCTCTGAGCCTTTATTTTATCTAGTTTTGTGAAGGTGGATTTGTAGATTGGTAGAGGTCTTTAAGCTTTGTTTTGTGGCTGTCTTTTTTTTGTTAGTCTTAGCTTTGTGCTATCAATCTTAGTTTATATTTAGATCTTTTATTTTGAAGTTCTAGATACATAGTTATATAGAACTATCAAATTTTAACTTGCAACTTATATGACATAATAGTTTTCTGAGTTATTAGTCTTCTAGTTAAACAAACTCTATGGAAATATCTTTAATTCAATAATAAATAACAATATATTATATTTTTTAAGATATTCATAAGCATAATTAGTTCCATATGATTCATTACTTCAAGTCCTTTAAATGTTAACCACTTTAAACTTGAAGTTTAATATAATTATGTTTTTCTACTATGTTAGGAGCATTGTGATAGTAAGTAATAACTAAATGTCAACTTTGCATAATCATAAACATAATATAAATAAAAATAAAAATAGAGTTAACTATGCAATATAAGTAGTATTTTGCTAAAAGGAATATCCTCAATTGACTATAGAAGTAGCGGATTGAGGTTGAATAAAAAGTTTTATCCATTTGCTATTAAAAGAAGTTTAAAAATAAATTCACACCTATTATCAAAATATTCACTATATATAATATGATAGAGTTTGTTTATATCAGCATATATATTTTCAGTTACTTTTCTATTATCAAAATATTCACAATATATAATAATAGGATAGACTTTGTTTATATGAGCATATATATTTTCAGGTACTTTTCTCCAATGTTGCAAAGTAACCGAGATGATATAATTTATCTCATTTTAGATAATTGTGTTTCAATATTTATTATTATGATCGGGTAATAATTAATTAGTTAACAAAAAAAATTAATTAATTAAGAGATGTTTATTTTGGAATTTTTAGAGATGGTAGAATTAATTATCAATAATTATTAGGTAGAGGGTAAGAATTTAATTTAGGTTAAATATTTTAGAATATCCATAATAATATATACAAATCAAAGGTTGATATTTATTTCCATAGTTATTATTTTTTTCCTTTTAATTAAATTGATTATTAAAAAATGTTATATAAACAAGTGACATATGATGTGAGTTATGATATTTTGGGCATGCGGTATTGATAAGCCATGGTATTCTAACAAAGCTTATTTACACATTAAATATCCCCATGGTAAATTGAGGTAAATCTCCATGATTAAGATTCTTGCTCCATGTTGTTTTAAATGTAAATATGTTTAACTTATATTAATTTTTTATAATTAATAATAATAATATTAATTTAAAATAAAGTTATAATTTGGTTAGATTTTATGATGTATAATGAAGTAAGTGTTTTGATGTTTATTATGGATTGATTAACTATCCACATTTACTACTCTTTAATTTATATGACTAAGCTAATTTTATGTATTATTATAATTCAAATAAAAAGCCTCATTTGTTTAACCAAAATCATCATAAGATTCTATTTATATGAATAAATGAAAATACATAATCTAAGAAACTTATATATTCATTTTGGAATGCAATTCATTGATCCAATACAAATTCATTAAACCATTACAAAATGAAAAGTTCAAGACAATGTTTTTAAATATGGTTGGAGGCTAATAACATGGTTTCACAAAAATGTCAAGTCACTCCACTTAATCACTACTAGTATTGTGATTTAAACTTAGGTTGTATTTATAATAATAATAATAAAAATGGAAGGGGAGGTAGGAGTGGGAGGGGTTATCTATCACCCTAATGAAGAAATAGAGATACAATATGCATGGGGCTTGGGGAATACTACTAATAATGAAGTTGAATTTCTAGCTTTGTGGTAAGGGTTAGAATCGGCTATCTCAATGAAAATTCCACAATTAACAGTGTATGGAGACTTGAGAATTGTTGTTCAATAAATGTGTAAACTCAAAGAAAATGCACATTAGGTCCAATCTTCTATTCTGCAAAAAAATAAGTTTACAAATAACAAAATTTGAGATTGTTGAGTTCTATCATGTCAAGAGGCACCTCAACTCAAAAGTAAATGCATTAGTAAATAAGAGAGTTAACTTCAATCCAGGGATCTTGGCTCAAGATGATATAAGTGGTGTGCATAAACATTTACCATGAAAATTCTAAGCATAAATTAGAGTTTAAGTGCTTTGAATTTTTAAGTGGTAATAAAAGGATAATTATTTGGGTGGTGATCTAATGGCCTCATATCCGACCAAAACCATGTATTTCGAATTTCCAAACACTTTCCTCAACATAATGGCGACCTCTCCTTACTTACGGGATTCAAGTCCGTGCATACACTTGGTATGTCCTGTTGAAATGTGCAACGAGAAATGCTAAAAATAGAAAATGCTACAAATAGCATTGCTATAAATAGCCCGGCTATAAATAGCAGTTCAGCCATTGGTGATCTTAGCAACAATGGGTGAAAAGTGAAAGTGCTAAAAATAGCTTTTCTAAAAATAGAATTTCGGGATCCCTTCTTATTTTAGTCAGTCCATAGACTAAACATAGGAAGTAAAATTCGAATTTGATATTAACAACATTAATTAATTCATCTTGAGTTAATTAGTTAAGGAAAATCAAACTTGAAGTCTATGTGAGGACATGCAACAGTTTCTCCTTTGATTGAGGAATTTATCCATCAGTTAAAGAGATAAGGATGAGTTGTAATATTGAGTTGTAATTAGTTGACTTAGTTTAACTTAGTCAAGTCCAGTTAGATTAATTTAACAGTTTCTTAAATTAATGAGAGTTCAGTTAGTTAATGCTTGCAAGCATGTAACTACTGTATTTCAGATAACTGAGTATTCACTCATGGATAACTCATGCATGTCAGTTTAGTCAGAGACCCAGTTGAGATCAAATGGAGGGACAATGTACTATCAGTTGCTAGGATATTCCTTGGTGAATATTCCTTGCATGCAAAAGGAATAGTATTCCTTATGGATTGCGCAGTTGGACCTAAGGTTACAGTGAGTGTGATGAGGCCAATTCACACATGTGATATCATTGGACCCCAATTAAAACTGCACAAGGAAATAGGAGGCTTGGAGGGCTTGAGGAAGATATATTCTATGTTTATTGAGTCTGTGAGCTGTATTGTTTTGAGTGCAGAGAGAGAAGGATAGCTTTAGAGCTGATTCTTTTTGTAACTTGAACAAGATTTCCACTTGCATGATAATACAGAGTTGGGTTTTTAGGTTGGTGCTTTCCCCTAGTGATATATCTTCTGTGTTATGGTTGATTACTTCTCATTATTAGTTATATCTATTCATGCTTGATGATGCTCATATTTGTTTAAGCTTCTGCAAAGTTTATGGTAGAAGTAGATCTAGTATTATGCTTTAGGACATTGCATGCATCGGGTGATCTACAGTGAAAATTCTACATGGTATCAGAGCAAAGGTGATCAAGGAAGAGTAGTATACAAGGAGGAGAAGTACAAAGTTTGGTTTCTGAATATTGAATTGAGTTCTTATCACATCTATTTAACCGATGGCGTTCAGTGGTTTAAGACTCGAATATGCCCTTGATGGCAGTTCGAATAATATAGCTTGGAAGGATCACATTGAGGCAGTATTAGAAGATAACGATCTCAAGGACTTCATTGATCAAGAAGTCCAAAAGCTCACTGATGCTACTCAACTGGCGGAATGGAAAAAGTGTGTGGCTAGAGCAAGGAGAATCCTCCTGGAGGGAGTTCAAGATCACATTGTCTCGAGCCTCCATGGGAAGGAAACTCTATTTTCGAAGTGGAAAAAATTGAAAGATATTTATCATAATAGAAACGATCAGAGGAAGCTGGTGCTAAGGGACAAACTTCGAAAGATCAAGTGAGAAAAGGGCGACACAATCTCTACGTTCCTAAACAAGCTCACCACCTACAGGGATGAGCTTGCAAGTTTAGGGGTCGTGACTGCTGATGACGACATATTGAGTCTAGCACTCCTTGGTCTTCCTAAGAGTTGGCATAGCTACCAGGACTCTGTTAATGGAAGAGAGAAACTACCAGATTAGGAACGACTTTGGTCAGACCTAATGCAGGAGGAGATAAGGCGGAGCACTAGGGATGGATCTTCATCAAAACAAGCTGATGAAGAAAATCTAGCTTTAGTGAGTAAAGCTAAGAAAGGGAAAGGGAAGGCGTCCCAATCCAAATCTTCTCATGGTGGGAAGAAGGTTGACAAGTCGAAGGTGTGATGCTTTCACTGTCATGAAGTGGGCCATTATGCTATGAATTTCCCACAGAAGAAATCCAGGAAGGGTTCCTCAAAGGGGTTTGATAGTGATGCACTAGCTTCACAATTTGAGCTGGATTTCTCACTTATCACATGCATGGTTTCATCCATGGTGGGATGTGTTTGGTACCTGGAAAATGGAGCTTCTTTTCACATGTTAGGTGACAAGAATCTTTTCAGTACATTGGAGGAGAAGGATCTCCAAATGCGGATCAATATGGGCAATGATGGAAAATACTGTGTCTCAGGTGAAGGTATAGTTGTGTTTTAGAGGGAGCATGGTGCTCCTGTTATGTACCTAGGGGGGGTAATATGGGGTACCGAGGGAGGTACCCAAGGTAATAATGTAATAATGGGATGGGCCATAGTAATAAATAAGGTGGTTAACCCATGTCATGTAAGGGACCACAAGAAGTTAATAATAATGTAATGGGCCCATGGTATTAGTTGATGGTATGAGGAAACCATGGTATTGATGCATGGTATTGTATGTATGAGGCC
>APFE030662735.1:3932-58233 GCA_000404065.3 Pinus taeda
TCACAGATCAATACACCAGTATTTTGACGTGGTTAAAACCCTCAAAGAGGGAAACAGTCCATGGCCTGAGCCAACGTGACCACTTCAGGCAATTTATTAATAAAAGAATGAAAATTTACATAAGCTTATCTCGTGAACAGTTAACCTACAAATGACCCTCCATGCGATTTAAATAGAATTCATGGACCAATCGGTTGTCAAGCCACGGATCAAGTGTCGCTAATACCGAGGAGAGAATGAACCATCATATCACTACATATCGTGACCGTCGGATTGTAAGTTACAAATGTACATAGTAAAGAAACACACTTTACCTAACTCTATACTATACCAAGTTATACTTAACTATTCCTATGTGTCGGAATATCCTAACAAGAACCTAACAAAACGTGCAAGATTCAGACTCTACAATTTCGTACATATATGAACCAACCTGTGAACTATGCAAGCCAAAATAAAGAAAGAGGAATAAGTGATTATGCCTGCATGAGAGTCACTTAACTTATATTTACAGACATCCAAGGGTGTTCAATTTCCTTTTGGGTTGACCTGTCCTTTTTGTGAACATGGAGGTTTTCATATTAAAATATATTTTTCCTTAACCAAATTAAATTCTTCCAAGGGCTAGTAGGGGTCTTCCTTGATGAGGAAGATTTTCCAAAGGAGGAAATTTGTCCCTGATTTGCCAAAATTAACAAAGCATTGTAGAAAGAGATGTGATCAGATAAATGGGCCTTTGACTAAATCAGATAACTGCAATGATCATAAAGTATGATACACCCCTAACATGAAAAATTATGTTGGTGTAGAATGCCAGGGAGAATGGTAAATTCAATAAGAAATAATGGTTCCCACTATGTCACCTGGGACTATCCCGAAAAAGTGGGAAAAAATCAAGGTACTACTTTGATTCTGGAATATGGGTGTTAGTTTTGACAAAACATAAGTGCCAACTACCCAAAAAAATGATTCCATTAAATCCATATGAAAAAGAGGAAGATGTTGTAACATAATGGGTCAAAGGCATGATGGAAAAAGTTGACAATATAGGAGAGATATGGAAAACTAGTACCATGTGGGGTAGGGTCTCCTGGGAGTTTGTGCTAACAAATCCTGTAGACATAATCCCCAATCTTGCCAACATGGTTTGAGGGGCCAAATACTAGACAAGTATCACTAGGGCCACGTTTGGAAAATTGATGGTTGACATGACTTGGTGCGAAAAAAAACTAGTGAAGGATTGAGAAAAGGGGTTTGAGTAATTTCATAAGGGAGAAAGGGTGGTTCATTTTTCATAACATTTGGTGTTTCTATATTTGGTGGTTGAGTATCCTAAGGATGGTTACTATATGATGTGGTCTTCATACATATAGGAGTTGCAAAAACTAGTGTGATGGCTAGTGGGTCTTCTGGGTATGTTCTGAGGAGAGAGGAGGATTTGAAAATTCTTAAACTGAATTTGGTCAAAGGAGGGACCAATTCATTTTGGGACATAATGAAGGGTAACACACCATATGGAGAGGAATATGTAATTATTTCATAGTATGTTAATTGGTATATGGTAATCATTTTCCAATTATGGGGGAACATCATGGTATGAAAAACTAATGATCCCACTACCTTCATGGCATATATGTAACTTCATAGAAACAAGATGTTGTGATCTTAAGGAGACATCGAGGACTTCAATATATATGATAATTTAATTATCTAGTGAGTTAAATGGTGATAGTATGAAATATTCCTACAGGTGATGAAGGGTGTCGATCATATTCCCTCAATGTGATGGAGAAAGTAGTGATTTTGGGGGATCCTAGTTTCTTCCAAACTAACTTTGACATAATACATGTGGACGCGCACTTGTCCATAATGAACCTATGGATACTGGCATTTTTAATTGAAACTGAAATATGAATGGAGACTATAGATGGTAGTCATGGGTTTTATTTGTCCAAATCAAAGGTGATCAATCGTGAATCTGAAGGGTTAATTGCACCTAACATAGAAATAATTGTTTTCCATTGAGTTAGACATGTTTGAAGGACCTCCAATGCTAACATGGTTGATGGAGATTGAGTAAGGTCATCAATGATACTATCGATATATGACGCCTTTCAATTATTAGAAATATGATGTAATGGTCTTTGACCATCTTGGGAATGTGTTCAATCGGGGGTAATTGTATAGTTAAAGGTGGCATAGCTATATTGGTGATGGGGATTGTTGAAGGATTAGGTTCCAGATGGGTTACATAATCATGAATATGGGTTTCAAGTAGGACATATGTTCCTGACATATAGATTTCATGGCTTGTAGTGTCATTACAATTTCCCCCTACTTGGTTTTTATATCGAGTAGTGCCAGCCTCGTACTGAGTAGCTACTTCGGGTTGTTAACTTGCTCCCCTCTACCACCTAACCTCCCTTATGTGTTTCAAACCTAGGAGTTCAGGGCAATGATGGGTGTAGTTCCCATACTCTCTACAAATAACACAATAATGGTTTGTCTAGACACTAGCATTCTTGTTTTTCTTTTACGGGTTAATTGTACCCTTGTTTTGGTTTTGGTTTCAATTAGGGGGATTTCCCCTAGTCGGTGCTTGTGGTTGTTTCTTTTTTTTGTTGGTTGTCCCCTATACTTGGTCTCCTTTTAGTTTATTCTTCATTTTGTTTTTGTTAGAATTTGGTGGGTTTGCAATGTTGAGCTCTTCAAACTATTTTTGTTGTTGAGTGAATGAAGGTTGAAAAAAGGTAACCCCCATGTTCTGCTAAGGTGGAAGGTTATTTTGTTCTGGTGTTGCATAAGGAAATTAAGGATTCCCTTGACTAGGGTTTGCATAGGTAGGCTCAGGTTGAAACTTATTTCAAAGTGTGTGTTGGGTACCTATTCCCTTGCATTTGAGGGTTTTGAGGAGGTGCATGTTGGTCGGGGTAGTATCAAACATTTGATGGTGTTAGTGTTGTTAGTGGTCCACCAAATGGTTGAAAATGAGGTTGTGTATCGTACATATTACTAGGATATTGGAAGGTATTCCCTGTTTAATTTTGACTAATGTTCCTAATCAAACCATTTGCAACATTTTATGCTCCGCATTTGTCTTGAACAAAGGAATGTAAGCAAGGAGCATCAAGGATTAGAGAGTAAAGGTACCCTGATTGTGTGTCGATGAGCTCAAATTGTTGATATTTACTAATGACATATTCTTCTAATTGTGGCATAGTTATGGTGACATATTTTGCAATTGTAGGAAAAAGAGTTTTTAATAAAAAATCTAGAAGAAGGGGTATTGATATCTCCACTTTTCACTGACTATGACGCTTTGACCATTCATGAAAATGGTTTGAACTATGGGTGGAGATAGTTTTCTAAAAGTGGGTCAACAATTCCACTCGTATCTCATAATGAACTAGGAGTGGGAAGAGGGTGAGGAAATATCTTGTTAAAGGCTAAGGTTCGATGGGAACCTACCGTCTGACTTACATACCATTTTGTAGTGGGACCAGTGAGGTTGTATTGAAATAGTCTTAGATGAATTGAGTCCTCAATGATACTATTGGAACAACACCATAAATTGAAAGTCATAATATGGTTAGTTAGATGTTCCCCCTGTTTTCATTCAAATTTAGGGATATCTAAGGGTAAATTAGTTGGCACAAGGTGCCATTACTGATTATGTACAATCATATAATTTGTAAGTTTTGTAAGGTATGGGAGATTTAATGAAGCTAAAAATGGGAATTTATTGGTATTTTCAATGTTATAATGACCTTGAAATGATGTGTTAAAATTGGTCCCTTGTGGGAAAGTGGGGCTAGGTGTTCCCAACGGGGTAGTGTTGGGAATCCACAAAGGGGTAGTGAAAGGTTACCTTGAGAGGAAGTAGATCCTATCAAAATTGCATCATGAATGGCTATGCTAAATAAGGTGGATGGATTTTATCTCATATGTCGAAATTGTGAGAGACCAAGCACACCTCCTAGTAATGGGGGGGGGGGAGGTCTTGAATGCATCTAGAATGATGGGTAACCCTTGGGTCCCATATGGTGCCCTAGTAAATTTTTGGAAATATACCTTGAGGGGGTCACGTTTAGAAAACCAAATGACTCACATACATAAGGAAAAGAAAAAATTATTGTAGAGAACCCTGAAATTTGCTAAAACTTTAGTCACCCAATAATGTTGTTATTACACTAGTGGATTCACCATTTTTTAGTGTGAAATTTCATGGAAGGTGTACCAAAACCACTTCACTAAGTCACTAGGTGACAAGTGACTCTAACAACAAGTTGATGGTTGCTAGCGATTCAGATATGCGACAAAAATGGAAAACCTCCAATAAAAAGTATAGACGATCTAGAATAGAAAGCAACAATAAAAATATCCAACGCAATAATGCAAATGGAAAGACTTAATTGAATAAATATTTTATTAAAAACTCCTGGTGAAGGAGATCTACAAGTGGGTCTGTAAGTCTCCCTCCATGGGATGGGTCCTTTGATGTTCTTGACACTTCATAAAATGGTATTCTCTCTCAATATGTGAAAAACCCAGACTAAATGTGGAGAACTCAAAATGGGAGTTCAAGAGAAAAAATACGATAATGGTGACGATGATTATGATCATGCCCAAGAATGAATGAAAAACCCTCCTACTTATAGTAAAGTATTGAGTTAATCTTGAAAATTGAAAATAATAAAATAATATTAACCAAATCAAGATCTAACCACTTGGAATAATTTATTATATTTATTGGAGAGGGAAAACATATTTAAAAAGGTTAAATATCTTTATTTATAAATCATTAACAAATAAAATGATTTATTAATTATTTCGCGAGAATTAAAAATGGTGTGAAATCAAAATAATTATTAAATAGTGATTTAATAATTATTCTAATAACAAAAATAAGGAAAAATAAATAAATAGTGATTTATTTAAATATTCCTAAGGGACTTAGTCAAATGTGACATGGAATAGCTATTTAAATATTGATTCAATAATTATTCCCTGAGAAAATTAAATAAATAATTATTTATCTAATTATTCTCATGGGTTTTTTTTATTTAAATCAAAAAATAATTTAATAAAAGTTGTTTACTAAATTATTTCCCACTGTGAAAGTGATTTTACTATGGTAAAATTAAATCTACATGGTGTATTTTGATCCACCTAGTTAGAAATGGCTAGGTGATCATTTTTTGGTGATAACAATGAGCATATAGGGTGATGAAAAAATTGGTGCTTTAAGAAACGTTTTGGATCCCCCCACAAGTTTTCCACAAGGGTGCAAGGGGGGAGGGCCTACTCTGTTTCTTTACTAACACTAATTCCTTGTCCCAAAATAAATTAAATTGGTTACCAAAATAAGTAAAAAATATGTTTGGATAATGTGCCACTTATTTTTCTCCTAGTTAAGCTAAGTGTGATAAGAGTTGATTTGATCAAAACAAGTAAAAATATATGTGCGGATAACGGGCCACTTCTTTCCTACTTAAGCTATGTGTAATGTTCCAATTAAAAGGGAGATGGTAGGTAGTATTTTAGACTATTTAGTACCCTCGCCTAGGTTTGCCACAAGGGTGAAAGGGATGGAGGACTAATCTCATTCTTAATCACATTACTCCTAGTCCCAACATACAAAAGTTTTAAAGAAAATATAAGACAATTACTCTAATTATGACGGTTAGTAAAGAAAAATTAAAGCTTATCTAAACTGTAAAAAAATTCCAACAGTGTAGATAAATAACTAATGGATACAAAAACACTCAATAAAAGGAAACTACAATGAAAATTGTGCTTCTCTATGTGTCTTGTGGATTATGTTCTGCACATTTGCAAGATCCAGGTGACTATCTATTCTAGGGAATAATGCTCGGTTCAACAACATGAAACCCTCTCATGTTTTCCCGAGAAAGACGGATCAAGCAATCTACTATACCAAGGTCAGAGCCATTCAAAAATGTGAGTAATAAATTGGAATTGAAAAAGTAAGGGTAAAGAATAACCTTATTATCCTTGTATGTAGATTAGTTGGAGCAGTCAACATAGTTAAGAAGTGCTCCTAGACCACTCCAAACAAAAATCCTACACACAAAGAAATAAAACAAAACATTCACAACATAATAACTTTAATCAAACCAAAAAATTAACAAATGAGTAGTTATACATCATTGTATACATCAATAAGAGACCATCTTTCAAACCATCATTAGACAAGCACAAGATGCATAAGCAATGAACAATAATCAGGAAGAAACAATGGTAGATCTATATATTAAGTGAATACATGGAAGATGACAACCAAATGAAATTGCAACATGACCTCCTCCAACAACTAGTTCTAAAACTCTCTATCTCAAGAAATATATTGATAGAATAACAATACACGAATTCAATCCCATTATCAATGGCCTAGCCTTCAATTTATAGAAAAAATGAGGTTATGAAGACTCCCAATCCTTTCTTACTGCATTTTTGGGAAAATCGATATTGGGGTGGATGAAGTTTCTTTAGCATTAATGTTTTTTTCCCACTTTATTAGCTTTCCTTGTTTAGGAAAAACCAATATATGAGGTCGAGGCGACCAATTTCCACCTTTTCAAAGTTGAGTGAATAATGGAGTCACAGTGACTTAACTCATGTTTTTTACTCATGACTACATAAGAGTCTGATAATGCAAGTTTTATGAAGAGAAGTTGTGTTATTGGCTAGGGTAAGGAAGGTTACTGCACTAAGACCTGCATTATAACACACTGTTTGAGACTTTCAACATGTGTTCTAGCCTTAAAATGCTTGAAAAAGAAGTGTATTCTGACCAAAATCTTGATGATCTCCATTGAGTTGTTGAGATGTAATTCCATGGATAAAATATGACCCCTAAAGTATGAGGTCAGAGAAGAAGGTGATGGCCAAAATAATTTATAAAATAGATGAGGAGAGAGAGTTTAAGAGTGTTGGAATGGAAGTAGTCCTCCAAACAATGAGAATATGTCAAATATAAATAATGTCATGAGTCGAGCATTCCCATGCTTAGTAGATGAACTAGAATGATATCATGTGGATCTTTGATAGATCATGTCCACCGATAAGCACAATGTGGATTTATTTTATCATGTGATAAATCTTATATAAGTTGTCTCCAAAACCAATATTCACAGCTTGGGAGAGGAAACGATAATGAGTGATATAAGCCTCTAGCCAAGGTCTTTGTCACCAACGAAAAAATAACATAATTATACACATGTGAATAAATGAGTTGAATTTGAACATGTGAGAAATCATCTTATTACCAATCATTGACGGAAAATGTTAATAGATGTGAGGATGTCCACGAACATGGATGATGGTCTCCAAGATGCATTGTACAAACTAGCAAGTGTAAATAAAGGAGTTAACGTCAAACACTCATAAAATAATTCAATTGGGAGCCAATAAGGAAAAAAAACCCTAATCAAATGCGCAAAAACCTGCCTTTGCCTTCATTCCTCTAATGCTAGAGTGCTCCAAAAATGTTGGAAGTGTGCAAGAGTATGAGAGAGCTCCAAAACTGAGCTGACAAAAGGCTATGAACTAATCCTCAAAAGCCTTTTTATCATTGAGGCCTCTATTTTCTTTAATTTCCTCCATTTTTCCTTCAATTTTCCTCTCATCCAAACATGTGACCTTTCACCTTCCTTTTCTCCTATTTTCCTTTATTTTCAAACACAAAATTAGAATTAATACATCTTTTCCTTTTCAATTCCCTTTGTTAATTTCCATAGCCATAATAAATTGAGATGAACAACCATTGGGATTTTTTTCCCAACATTCATCTTGGAATACATTTCCCATGAGCTTGGTCTTATTTTTTCCTTTATTAACTTTATTAGATGAAATTTTAACCTGGGCCTGTTACAGAACCCTCCCCCTTAGGGGAAGACCATCCTCTGTTTTCTGTGACACCTATGGCCAACAAACCACTGAAAAAAAACATGCCACCTATGAATATTTATAACCAAACTCATTGCAATATCTACAATGACATATTGTTGAAAACATGTCCATTATATCATTTAATGGAGCTTTATAACACAACTCATTATGGTATTTATAATAACAACCATACATAAATATGTACATATACCAAAAATCCTTTGCCTCAACTAGTAAATAATGAAGGATACATAGCCTGTATCAGCAATAAGGGAATCCATAGGCTCACACCTCCACCCTTAAAGTAATACTAGGATTAACCTCCTTCCTAGGAAGTCTAGAATCCATTGTTAAATTCATAGTATGCTTAAAATATCTAGCGTTGCGATCCTTGCACTACTTGTTCTCTTAGTGAAAAATTACCAACTCATTTTTCTAGGGCACACTCCCAATGTGCCTTTGATTCCATCTAGAAATGCTAATTACCAAAACAAATGCATTCCCTGACCTTCCCTTCTCTACTACACAGTCGCTTCGGTAATCTGGTCACCCCCTTCTGTGCATTTACTCACCTTCCATGCTCCCATCATCCCCTTTCCCAGGTGATCCATCCCCCTGCAATGCTTCCTCGCATTCAAAAGTCTAAAAAGAAAGGCATATACCTGCCTAAAAACCACCATATTGGTCATAACATGCTCATGGAAGTCAATGGACACTATTGGTTACCCACGTCCCATAATGGACCTACTCCTAAATACTTTACCAGCAGATCGCTACATGTTCCAATTCCTTTTACTGTTGTTTCTAACATTCTGGAAGCCAGTTCAAACTACCCAAACCAGGCATTTCCCTGCTTTCCTATACCAAGCACATAATTTCCATTACACTAAAAATAAATTGAAATAAATTCAAACCACATGTCATTGATGACCCGTCACTAAGATACGCTTACAACTTTGTTTTTTTCCTGTTACAACAAGCCAAGCTAGCTCTTCGATCAAATCATCATGTATAAACATATCAAATCTAGTTAGCTCAAAACTCAACCATCATAAATCAAAATCATAGATCACATGCATAGTTAAAACTAGAATAAATACTTATACTTATCCTTCAATCGGTTCTTTGATTATGCCTTTGTTATTTCCATACACACACTGAATCAATTGCCACACCTGGTAAGCACCCTTGAATCATGTACACATACACATAGTTTACACCACATGTATACAGCCACACATGGCATACAACCACAAAATATAGGAACCTACACCCGACATACAACACATACACCTACACCCAGTGTACAACACAACACGTACACCTACACCTAATGTAGAACAAAACACATACACCTACACTTGGTTTACACCACAACACAATACATATACCTACACCTAGTGTACAACAAAAGACATATACATATACAAAGTACAACACAACAAATACACATGTCACAATACCATAAATACACAATAAACATACACATTATCACATGTGAACAATACAACATGTACAACATGCACAGAATACCACATGTACAACATGTACACAATACCACCTGTACACAACACCACCTGCACAATGTGTACACAACACCACATATACGTGGCACCACCTACACAACATGTACATAACACCATGTACACAACACCACCTACACAACGTATACATATCATCACACATAAACGACACCACCTGTATAACATGTACACAAAACTGCATCCACACAATATCACATCTACAACATGTACATAGAACCGCACACACACAAGACCACATGTATAACATGTAGATAACACCACATGTACATAACACTGCATTTACAACATACGCACAGCACCATATATACACAACCTCGTATGTGCAGCGTGTACACCACACCTCATATACACAACACCACATATACAATATGTACATCGCACCATTTGTACACAACACTGCATATATAACATGTACACAACACCATGTGTTAACAACATTACATATACAACATGTACATAGCACCATATATGCATAACATGTTAGAAAATCAAAGAGGCATAAAGATTTTTTTGTTCTTGATAATTACTTGTGATGTTTCTTATTATTATAATTCTTTATACCTTCTTTCTTTTAGTTCATCAATAAATTACCAAAGAATTAAGACATAAAACAATAGACACCAGATGTAGGCACTATGACAGGGAAAACCCCCCCTCGAGGGAAAATCTAGTCAAGAAATTCTTCCTTTCAATTGTATTCTTTGAGACTCTTCACCCTAGACCAAGACTAGACCTTCCCTCCACATCAAGTCTACCTCCCAGAATTTCGACCCCTTTCTAGCAACTTCGACTAGGCAGCATCTTCTGGCAATTGGCATCTTACAAAAATAGTGAAACTTTGAAGACTTTGATCTCCCAATCTAGGGCACAAAACAGAGAGAGAGGGGCACAAAAATTTTGATTTTTCCTTTCTCCTTAGACTTCCCCAAACTCACACTTACTTCAGCTTCTCAACAACAGACTTCACACTTTTCCTATCTACAAGAGATATAAAACTTCTAGTGAGAGAGTGTGTTCCAAATGAATTCTATGTGCTTGTATTTATAGGCTCCATGTGAGGTTGAATAAGGTCCTTATGCCAACTTGGTCTTCTTCTAGGACAATTTGGTGTGGAGGATACATAAATCATATTTGACTCAATACTTAACCTTTATACATGATTCAAAATCCCAAGAAGGGTCTCTTTAAAAGTACAATGACTCTATTAACTCAAAATAAATCCCAGAATTCCTCAATGGGGACTTTAATCTAAAACATGGTGACCCAAGAATCAAACCCATGCTTTAATAAGTCACAATAATTATTATTATTATTATTTTGACAAGTACATTACATGATGACTCAAATACATTAAATCAAGATCGAACCTAGTTACATTTTCCAACACTCCCTCTTAACTAGGGATATATTCATCATATACAAGTACAATGGAAGATATCAAACTATATGAACCATGAATAACTTTAGGCACCGCAATGCCATGGACTAGATTCCTCACCAGGGCAATCTATCCATTGGTCTCTCAACAATTTAGGCACAACAATGCCATGGACTAGATTCCTGACTAGGGAAATCTATCCAGGTGCGAATAAGATGGACTCAATCTTTCAGCCCCTCTAGGTACCCTTAGGAATATTTTCTAACCACCAACACAAATATCCAGGTGTGTATTCAAAATAAAGCTCTTATGATTAACACCACCTTTCCAACTTTAGGACCTAGACTTCAACAGAAAGCATCGGCCAAATGTCTTCCTAGGTAATGCTTCACTCACAAAGATATCACCGCTATATTTTCCCCGAGAATGTTATCAAATCCTTCGTGAGATTCACCTGGACAAACACAACCCTAATCAATAATATACTTTCACATGTACATAAGCAAATACAAACCTCTGGGGTCTTTCAGACAACTTGATGTTGCTTCTCAACTTTTCATAGTAGGACTGTCAATCGAATCTCTGACAATTTATTCCTCAATTACATACTTTCCTTTCCTACTTCTCATGTATCAACATATGCTCTAAAATTCATTCTTCAACCAACATATGCCCTCCCTCTCAACTAGGGAGCATCTCTTTATCTAGACTCCCTCTTAATCTTAGGAAGATATCTTCTATTCGGGCTTCCTCAGGGAGATCAACTTCTTCTTTTCATCATGAGAGAATATTTTGTGGCTTCCAACCATTTAATCAAAGTTATCATCATCCTCATCATGCTTATCACATCAACTAATATCTTCACCATATTGAAGATTGTGTACCTGCACAACTTAGATAGCAAGTGCAACCAAACCTATAGAAGCATAAAGTTAGCCATATAAGAATTATGGAAGAATTTCAAACTTATATCTATCAGATACAAAAACAAGAGATAAATACTCTACAACATCTTTTTAGGGACCTTTTCATAAAACCTATACTACCTCATAACAACATTCATTCTATCTAGGGTTTCAATGTTTCTTTCAAAGGTGTAACATGCCCTATTACAACATATATAAAACCTTAGAAACAATTCAAACAAATTTAGATCTACAAGGAATCTAACAACTTTTATACTTTTCACTAGAAATTCATACAAATCTTAGATTTCATACAAAATAATCAATCAAAACCAATCACCGCTTAGTCATTAACATGACCAAATTTCACTAGTGTTAGTTGCAAACCCTAGATTTTCAATCAACCATAAATCTCAACCAAAACTCAAATCTCAACAATCTTATACAAATATCAAATCATCATATTGTCATTAGAGATTTTAATTCTACTAAGCTTCAACTCCATAACTCTAGAATTTCATTTTCACAATCTCAACAAGAATTATATAAATAGATCTCAGATTTTTATATCACACATACTAGAGAATTTAATTTTTAATAGGGTTTAGTTGCAAAACCCTAGATTTCCAAATACCATCATCCTAGAATCTCAGACAAGGACTTATATTAAATCCTAAGAGTTATGACCATCAATAATTAGGTCATCACACATATCTAGAAATTCATAGTCATGCATAAGCATATCATATGTTCGACAACATTAATATATTAGACATATACTGACCTAGACCAAGCTAGGGATTCAACCAAAAGGATAAATATATATATACCTATGGTTTCATCAACATGAAAAGGCATTTCATATCATGTGATGATCAAACCCAACTTTACAAATATCAATAAGAGTTACACATACAACAAACTAGTGTTTGATCAGAAAAACAGACACATACCAAGGAAATCATTTCTATGAAATTATAATGATCTTGCTTACACATTCCAGCAAACATTAATGAGTTAAGGTTTCAATATAGGAACATAACAAACCCAAAAATTACCAATACTTCAAAGGTTCGAGATTTTAGATCTTATCATTCAACCCTAAGTTATGTTTTCTTGATCATACAAAAATCTCAAACATGATATCATCAATCAAAATTCAAATATGATTTCACAATATCCCTAAGAAGTTTAGAGTTTCAGACATTCACATTAATATAGCCTTAGGTTAGGGCTTTCCAGAACCTATCTAGTGTTCTACAAAATCAATTAAGAATATGAGTGGGGTGGGTATATTTATCAAGTGATGACTCGCCCAAAACAAGAATCGATATGATTCAATATAGCTAGACACGACAATGTTAGTAATATATTGGCAAATGAATAAATATTTACTAAAGAATTCAATGCTTTTTCAGTTAAAGGCATACCTTTTATTCTTGACAAACCTTATCTTGGGTGGATTCCTTCCATATTCCTTGAGGATATAGTAGATGTCTTCCTAGTCAAGAAAATAGAGGGAGAATGGTAATTGGTATTTAATATCATAAAAAACTAAATGAGTACATGAAACCAAAAACTGAAAGGAAATGAGATACTTATCTTTGGGAGTTGTTGGGGTCTCCCTCCAAAGCTTGAGGGATACCTACAAACTTATAAAAACAATAAAAATGTATTTTCCAAAATATGTTAAAAACCTATAAATCCTAAAAGGTATAAAAAAAGATATCTAAAGCTACAATCAAAGGACTTAGTAGTGTAAGTCCCTAATTTCATATTCTTCGAGCTTGACCTTCTTTGAGTCTCCTTCTTCAGCATGTTGTCTTGATCTTGTTCTCTCTTCTTGTGTCTTGTATTGTCGAGACAGTCACTCCTGTAGTTACCCTTCTTATGACATTGATATCATTCTTCTTTCGACATGTCAACTTTCTTCCATGGTATTTTCGATTTCTTTCCTTTATGTTGAGAAATGTAGGCATTTGATACTCCTTTAGGATTGGCAACTAGAGAGATCCTCAATTCTTCTTGACTACAGGAAGTCCATATTTCTTGAAAAGTTGGAGCTACCTTCCAACTGTTAAGTCTTGCAGAAAATGCACCCCAAGTAAGTGGCAATCCTAATAGGGTAGTGATCATGAGTTCTTTGTCTAGAATAATTTCATCAATGGCCAAAAGGTCATCCCTGATTCTTGCTATTTTCATAAAGAAGGATGCCACTGTGTCTTCTTGTGTCATATTTTTGTTCCTTAACTCATTCTTCAAAATTGCTACTTGATCAATGTTCTTAATAGTAAATAACCTTGACAAGGCTTCATAAATTTCATGAGCATGATCAATTTTATCTATGAATGGGACAAGGCTGTACTTTACTACTTCTACCATTAGAGTCATGGGAACCAATTGTAGTTCCCTGAATTTCACTGTGTCATCATCATTGGGATCCTATGCAGGCTTCTTTACTTTTACTTTGACCAAGTCTAGTACCTTATTCTTTTCAAGGATGAGGTCAATCCTCTTCTTCTAGGACTTGTACTTAGAGGCTTCTTCAAGTTTATTCTCTTCCTTTATTATGTTAGATATCTTACTTGAATATAGTATATTCCTTCATTGAGATAGTCCTTTTGAATGGTTTCTTCATCAAGTGCTTGAGACTTCCTTTTATTCCTTATTCACCAAAGATCGGATACGATGTTAGAAAATTAGAAAGGCATAAATATTTTCTTATTCTTGATAATTACTTGTGATGTTTCTTGTTATTATGATTCTTCATTTCTTCTTTCTTTTATTTCATTAAGCAATCACCAAAGCAACGTCACATAAAACAATAGACACCATATGTAGGCACTATGGTAGGGAAAAACACCCCTCGAGGGGAAAAACTAGTCAAGAAATTCTTCCTTTCAATAGTAATCTTTGAGACGCTTCACCCTAGACCAAGACCATACCTTCCCTCCACACCAAGTCAGCCTCCCCGAATTTCAACCCCTTTCTAGCAACTTTGACTAGGCAGCAGCTTTTGGAAACAGTGAAACTTGGAAGACTTCGATCTCCCAATCTAGGACACGAAACAGAGAGAGAGAGGCACTAAAATTTTGATTTTTTCCTTTCTCCTTTGACTTCCCTAAAATTCACTTACTTCAGCTTCCAGGCAACAAAATTCACACTTTTCCCAGCTACAAGAGATATCAAACTTCTTGTGAGAGAGTGTGTTCCAAATGAATTCAATGTGCTTGTATTTATAGGCTCCATGTGAGGTCGAATAGGGTCCTTAGTCTGACTTGATATTCT
Organism: Pinus taeda; assembly: GCA_000404065.3. Classification (NCBI taxonomy): domain Eukaryota; kingdom Viridiplantae; phylum Streptophyta; class Pinopsida; order Pinales; family Pinaceae; genus Pinus; species Pinus taeda. Next base: position 18,959 of record APFE030662735.1, read on the forward strand.
CCTAGGCTGACTTGGTGTAGAGGATACATAAACCATATTTGACTCAATACTTAAGCATTTTACATGATTCAGAAACCCAAGAAGGGTTTCTTTAAATGTACAATGAGACTATTGACTCATAATAAATCCTAGAAGTCCTCAGTGGGGACTATGACCTAAAACATGGTGACCCAAGCATGAAACCCATGCTTTAATAAGTCACAATAATAATAATAATAATAATTTTCTTTATTCTTTTGACAAGTAAATTACATGATGACTGAAATAAATTAAATTAAGACCGATCCTAGTTACATTTTCCAATATAAAACCAGATATAAAAGATGTACACAACACCATATATCCACAACACTGCATGTACACAACATCACAGGAGAAAATGTACAACATATACACAAAATTAGTACTGCACATATAGAAACCACATTGACTCTACCAAGCAACCTTGTTTCTAGTGTCTTCCTATTGTCCATGCTTGTCCCTGTAGTGTTGTTTTAATCAATCTTAATTGACTAAGACTGCAACATTAATTTTCAACCCAGGGTAGGTCTTGCTTCCTCAATGGATTTTGCACTATCTGTGTCGATACACTCCAGCCAAGCATAAGAAAATGCGGAAAACTGTAAAATATGTTGTTGATCTAAATTGTTGAATCAAACCATGTGTGTAGACATCAAAACACTCTACAAAATTAAATCACAACTCGCATCTATCAAATTAAAGGCGCATCAAGCAAGAACTAATATCTACTCTAGTTGGTTACTACCATTCTATTGATTAACTCAGTGTAATAGCATAATATAGATAGAAACATCAGCAAATGTAATCCACTATTTCTACAACAACAGTGAGAAACCATAAATAAATAAACTAAACTAGAATGTACACTACCTATATCACTACAATCTGTGCCAAAGAGGAGGGCCCTTCCTCCTGAACTAGGCACAAGAACACTAAAGTGATTAACAAATCAGTTGAAGAATAGTAACAACATCATGGTGCTGATTGACATTAAAAATAAACTCAAAATTACAGAAGCAGAGTAACAATACTTTTCTATATGTCATGTACCTTTTCATGAAAAATCAAGTCTTTCATATTTATTACAACCCAAAATTAGAAACAGAGAAGTCATGAGAATCTCACGATTCTCATGCTGATAAAAAATTAAAGTAGTTACAACATATTGCTAAATACAAATATCCATCAGTTATGATTGCAACTGCTTGGGTCTTGTTGCTTCAAAAATAAACAATCCCTACTACTCACAATTGTTATGTGGAATAGTACCCACATTTTCCAGCTTCGACGCAACAACATCGAGTGAATGGCGGTTCAGGATGACGCGGCATTACTGGTGACAACATTGTTGGTGTGAAAACAGATCAACGCGTGGTGTAACAACATCCAATGTGTAACAACAACTTGTAACATCATCTAATGTGTAACAACAACCTGTAACATCATCTAATGTGTAGCAGCAACCTGTAACAATTGTTTGCTTCATGCTTTGTTCTCACGAGCCATCACTTGAAAAGAAGGACTTCCCAAAATACTTATTCAATACTCTCCCAGTTAGCCAAAGAAAGGAATAAAGCCTCGTATTATTCGGTAAAATACAACAAAGTAACATGACAGTAAAATAGGTAAAAAAGGTAAGAAAACAGGGAATTTCGTCATATAAAGTCATAGGACTAGAGGACAGAAAGGTCAAAACTGGGAAAAGAATGTGCAGAAAATAGGTAAAAAACCACACCCAACATCTCCCCCCCACTGAAGCAACTGCATGTTCCCATACAGAATCTCAGTTCCTTCTACTACACCCCCGATGCAAATCTCTAAAATTGTAGGCACTAGCAGTGTCATCGCCTGGAACTCTAAATCTTTGAATGGCCATTAACTAACATTCCCAATATCCCTCTTCGTAGTCACATAAATGGTAATCAGGCTGATACTCATCTAATGGAAACCATATCAAAGGAAATTTGAACCTGAGGCCAATACAGAATGCCCCCAGTCTCTATACAATCTGAGCATATTCCGACACCCATGTAATAGTAGCCATGAAGTTCCTATACTCAAAGGGGTCCCCTTCCTGTAACTCTGCACTGCAAGCCTCACTGTGCTTGAGACATTCGGCTAGCGCTTAGCTCCTCATATTTGTAAATAGGTTGAGGAAAATCCTCACAATTCTTTTTCTGTAGACGGTTGATTGTTCTCTAATTTCTAGAGTGCTCAGGAATAGTCTAAACTCTTGACGGAGTTCGTAAGCCATTCTTGGTTCAACCTTGACCCACAATGTTGTTCTTTCTTCATTGGTTTCTGTCCTTTTTGTTATACATTAAAATGACCTTCTCATCAGCTCAAAGGGGAAAAGCATGATGACTGAAGCAATGACCAAGTTCACAAGCCTTGTTTCCAAGCTAACGCTGCCTATACACTAACAACCTGCTTTATAAATCTTCTCAGCAAGCCTAAGGGTGCGTTAGTGACCTAAGTAACTCTACTTGTTACCTCGAGGATAGCAGTAGTAAATTCTAATGAGGATCTAAGGGTCAAAGGAGTGGATTGACTAAGAAATATCCCTATATCCTCTCCTAAATCAACTCAAAAAAGCAAGGAAACATCAAAGTTCGACTTATTTGGGGGATTTCTAATCCTGATGGAGTATGCAAATGGAAAGAGCTCAAAAGAATGGAAACATCATTGTTTTTACCTAAGGAAACTCATGGAGAAACTTGGCAACCCTAACCTCACATGCTACATAAGCAGAGCTAGGGCTATTGTGAAATGGGTTAGATCATTTGAAAGGATAACTTACTTGATTGTCGAGCAGAGTCTCAGACTTAAGCATAAGAAGTTGGTAAGAAGGGGGAGAGAGAGGGGAGATGGACGGTTAAGGGAAGGCTAATGCAACTGATGGTTGTAATCACTCTTTCGACATTAATATAGAACTATAGTTGTATTGTCCACTCCTTGATGTTCGTACTATAATTCATTTATATGTTTATTCAATGTCTTTTAGCATGAGTAGCTTAGTTATCTACAACTAGATGTCTTTTGTATATTCATGCATTGATTATCAAGGTTTTATTTTGTGATTATGCTTGTCTTTTCCATGTGCAGGACTTGATCTGAAGCCGGCTAAGGGCACTTCCACCTAGTTGCATTGCGCTCTCCAACAATTCCACACAAAGGCTTGAGGTAATGAATCTAGCTCGCCTTGATAGTTGTTTGTTGAATATGGACATGCATGTATCTTTGTGATAGTTGCAGATAATCATATGGTCTACCAAGGGTCCCAAGACAACCCTTGAGGGTTCCTTCATCTTCCATACACCATGCATTAATCCCTATAGTAGAATTGGTGGCTCTGCTGGGGACTACTCTTTAGTTCCCAGTTTTCCCAGAAAGTTCCTACATCTCTCCTTCTTCCAGACCTTCTTATACTTCTTCATTCCTTTTCTGACCACTCAGGAACTTGCAGCACTCTTCTTTCATTGCTCAACCCCGGATCTGATCCCCACAACCCTTTTTTGAAGTGTTTTCCCTCACTAACATAGGTTACCAGTGTAGACAGAGCTTCATAAATCACTATAGCTTCACAAACAGAGCATTAGTACCAGCAGTAACTCTCTCTGGCCTCTAGCACAGAGTGTTAGTCACCCATTTTTTGATAAACAACAATGTCTATGACCTCAAAGGGTTGGGAAACTTGCTTCTAGACTGATAAGACATCTGTAGCTGTGTTTTGTTTGATTGATCTGTGTCCTCAACAAATTATTTTCTTAAGAAAATAGCTTTCCTTCTTAAATTTTTTATTTTCATAAAAGACAACATAAAAAAAATTAATTGTTTTCTTCTTAGTTTGTTAGTTCTGCATTTTTTGGTTTCAGTAGTTGTTAGTGAGCATTGAAGAGTTTTGTCGGTTATGTGAGTGTTTTATTGAGTAGGATGCATGGAATGCATATTGATGTATGAATGACTCTCCCTTTGTAGAAGCAACATATTCATTGAAATTGAAAATTTACAAGCATTGTTTTTTTTGCATGATTTGAGTTAAAGCCCCATAAAATCTCATACATCAACACACCTACCTAAGACTCTAACAAAGTACACCTAAAATATACCTAATAAAATCAATCAGTAAGTCTTTCTAGAGTAAACATACATTACTTTAGGCTAGGATCTTAGGTTAGGCGGTGTGAGTAAACTGCCCAAGATCATACACCAAAACTAGTGTCATTAAAGAGAGAAATCCTTCTCCACTTATACTACTGGGACCACTCCAGTAAAAGAGGAGCTAAATATGAGAAAAAATCAGTTTGTAAGTGAAGGTAGCCCACCTTTTCTTACATCTCCTTTGGATATTCTGTGTATCAGAGATCCCTTCAGAGATATCGGAGATGACTCGACAACTCAGATATCCTACCCACACAGCGTCATGTCTACGACTATGTCCCCCCCAATAATGTCTGTGATTTGAGGTATCCTTAGTGGCCATACTTTTAGGGACTAACCCAAGCTGACTGGGGCGGGCTGCCCTAGTACCTAACATAGATGGACCTACTCTGTCTTCAGTTTTTGGGAGGGTGTTCATCTTCATGAGAGTACTTGGCCCCTCAATATGAGGTTTAGATGAAGCTCTAGAGTAACTGTAACTGTACATTTGGCTAGCTATATCTGTTATTCATTGTGATATTGTGTTTCATCTCTAGTGATTAGTGCTTATCAGATAGGGTCATTCCCCTATGCTTGTTGATTAATTTACTTAGTGTATTTTTTATTTTTTAGGTGCCAAAGTGTTATCATTGAGACTTTAATAAACATCATTGTAAAATTTATTGATAAAAATTATCATCCACCGTGGCTACATCTGGCACTCATCATCAATCTAGACAATTGTTAGGACTTCCCCCACTCACTGTGGAGGATCCACTGAGCTCCAGTGAGCCGGATTCCCCATCTTCAGGAAATTAGTCTTCGAGATCTCACACATAATCATTTTGGACATTTGACGATTTGAGCTTACCAGAGGATTTCTTTACTAAAGGATTTATTGCTCCATAAAACCCTCCGATCAGAATCTGTTAGGCCCACTCTTGGTTCCCATTGCATCTATACCTCCTTTGTCTTTAGTTGGAACACTTCCACCCATCCCGTCAATGACTAACGGGTCGTGGGACTTTTTGGACACTTTTGGTCTGCCACCACTTTCCCAGTTGACAACCAATACCACACCTTTGATGGAGAACCCTACTATCCCATTTGTCCCAGGTTCAAACCCTATAGTGACACCCTCCACAAGTGGAACCCAGTCAATTCCGGGTTCTTCCCCTTTCGTCTCAAACCATGTACCTTCGCCAAGTGCTACATATAGCTCCTTATAACACTCAATATAGCACAGTTAGCACAGGTTCCTTCAACCAAAAATATGGTTGGCATCCATTGTATAGTTCTAACCCCCATATTCAAGTATCTGGGGGCACTCCCAATATGCATATACCAGTCAAGAATGTAACAATTCCCCCTCCATTTTTAGGCATTCATGGTCAGTCACTGGTTGACATGAACACTCCTCATGCTAGTCAAGGACTTATGGTTAGTTTTGTGGTGAGTGGGAATCCTCAAGGAGGTCCCAATCAATTCATGGGGGCACCCTACTCACAACCTCAAATGAGTCAAGGGGGCACTGATTATCCTGGGGGCACTTCCATCCCCCAACCTAACAATCCCTATGGAAATCCACATTAGAATACCATGCCCCAAGGAACCTACTATACCACACAACCTGTGTATAATATTGGGAACAACATGATGGGAGGACCACAAGGATCCTCAAGTCATATGTTATCACCTTGGTCTGATTCGAGGGCATCACACACTTTGCCTTTCTTGGAAACACTTGATATCCCTGACTTGTACAAACTTACAAATGACCCCATCTATCATAACTTACTTTGGCCGCCAATCCCACATAAAACACTGACAGAAATCCCTAAGTTCGAAGTGAAACAAGGGGAGGATCTAGGTACACACATCACCACCTATCGTCTATGGTGTGTTTCTAACTCCAAGATGGATGATAGTATCCAATTACATCTCTTTCCTCGCACCCTTACTAGAAACACATCCAAGTGGTACATTGAGTTACCACACGCGTCATTTAATACCTTTGGCGCTCTAGCAATGGAATTCTTAAAGAAATTCCAACTACCCATCCGCTATGAAACTGGGATGAAACTCCTCACTTCATTACGTCAAGATACTGCCACCCACATCTCTGATCATATACATGAATGGAGACGTAGGTGAAGGTTAGTCAAAGCTCCCCTCCCAGACTATCTCTTAGTGGATCGGTTCTACAAGTCTCTACTCCCCCAAATCATTAAGGATGTTGCCTTAGGTGGTGTTCCATAGAAGACCAATGTATTCCTCATACCCAATGCTTAGATATGATATATTTTCATTTTGGCACTCTATACGACATAATTCCAAATGCCCCTTGCAACTCCAATGCTCCTGCTACTCAGCAACGTGGAGCGCACACCGATGGGATTATCAGCACAACCTTCAGGGCTGCTATAAAACAACTCAGCAGTCACATTTCCCAGATTTTAGTGGACCCCTCTACAAAATTGACTGCTTTTCCTACAATCGTGATTATCTCTGTGCAGTCTACACAAAAACCCAATGGTAAGAACAAGAATAATAAGAAAAATACTGCTCCTTCTGAAGAGCAATCAAAAAAGTAGTCTAATCCCAAGTAGAAGGTAGATGCACCCTCTAGCAATGGAAAGGATAAACCCATCAAATACCCTTGAAAAATCTATTCCAAAGACCACATGGCCTATCGTTGCCCACGTCTCTAGGAGTGCATAGATTTCATTGCTAAAAAGGATACTAGCAGGACCCCTATTGTCCTGAATAATCCTTTCCCTGCTCAGCAGTAGCAACACCTTATTGCAAACCAACCCCAACCCCCACAAGGGGGCAATGGCGGTTCATAACATCCTTCAGCTAGTGAAGGACCCTCTACCATTTACACCTTTGAAATAGTAGATCTACAAACCAGAGCCAAAGCTTATGGAGCTCCTGTCTCTTATGCAGAGGAACCCTCCTCAAGTCAAAACCCACTGCTGCCTAATGATCTTCATATCAAAAGGTTAGTTGCTGACCTTGTGATTCGGCCCCCTAAAGGGGCACTTTGACACACAATGCACAATACATCTGCATGTGCCACCCAAAACTACAGCATTGTAGAAGAATTGGCGCAAGAGTCATTAGCTATGTCAACACTCGAAGTATTACAAACATGTCCAACACAAAGGAAAGCTCTTCTTTTGTCCATTGGTGGTATCGAACCTCAGGATTCCATGCTTGCAATTTTTGACATGGAAAATTGTAAACCTCCCCTTTCTCACTGGCTTGCATTCCAGGTGAAAATATTTTCAAAAGGTAAAGGTATACATAGAAATCTCATTGACGAAGGTGCTTCTACCTATGTAATGTCGGCTTCATGTTGGCTTGCTTTGGGTTTTCCTACCTTATCCTCACCGTTGTATTCCCTTAAAGCTTTCAATGGCCACACTTTCATCCCAAAAGGTTACCTTGCCGACTACCCCATCACTCTAAGTGGGAAAATGGTAACAGTGGATATCGAAGTCGTGGATCATAAACTCAACTATAATCTGCTTTTGGGCTGTATTTGAGCTTATGCCATGAATTCCATTGTGTCTTTGATCTTTCTCATCATCCTATTTCCCTTGGATGGAAAGATAGTCACAATGGACTAGCTATCCTTTTCCACCCTAGATTAATCCCTATTACCTAGTGGCTCTGTACCATTAGTGGGTGGTGTACCTGACTCTTACATTAGTATCAGTACCGGTCTACTGAAGGGCTCTTCCCTGATGGTTTATTTTCCTCTTCTACCACCAGTGGTTCCATAGATGGTCAATAAGGTTTCATCCATTCCTCATGAATCGACCGATCCTTGGATCCTACCGGCCCCTTAAAACATTGACACTTACAGAGAACAAATGTCATTGTCACCAACTAAATTGGCTTACCAAGCTATTCAAACTGTATTCAAATCTCTGGTCACTTTGGTCATGACCAACGGTACCACCTGCTCTCCCATAAATTCTCCTTCTAAAGATCTCCTCAATCAAGTCCTACCTTTGGACAAAGTTATTCGAGAGATCAAGTGTTTAGAAGGATGACCTTGGGAAGACTCTGACCATCGTGTTTTGATATCTGATTTGAACACGAGTCCTATTCAAATCCTATCATTTGATGCACCTAAAATCATTTCCTCACCTTATACAAATATCCAAACTTTAGACTTGGAGGGAAACATGGGCAATATTTCAAAGACATTGCTCATCGATATTTCTGTCATGATAGACATCATAGAAAACATCCAGGTTGGAGCAGATTTCAATCCTGAGGAAATCGCAAGCTTCACCTACCCTTTTAAGGACTTCCGCAATGTTTTCCCTTGGTCTTATGAGGAAATGCATGGCATAAAGCCTTCATTTGTCAAGCATGAGATCAAGAAGAATCAAGAATTCTTTTATGGTATTTTTCTTGCTCGTTAATCCAAAAAAACCTCGAGTCTCCTTCTTCGGGCTCGTTAAACTACAATGAAGAAGATAGAGCATTATTTTTATGGTATTTTTCTTGCTCGTTAATCTGAAAAGTCTTTGAGTCTCCTTCTTCAGGCTCATTAAACTACCACAAAGAAGATCAAGCATTCTTTTTATGGTACTTTTCTTTCTCGTTAATCCGAAAAACCTCGAGTCTCCTTCTTTGGGCTCATTAAACTACTACAAAGAAATATGAGCATGTTCTTTTATGGGATATTTTCTTGCTCTTGAACCGAAAAATCCCTGAGTTTTCATCATTGGTCTCGTTAAACACTTACAACGACGGTTTGAGCAATTCTTGTTCTCTCTTTTTCTAGCTCATTAAACTGAAAAAGATCATTTGAGCATTATTTTTAGGCACTTTTTTCTCTCTCTCATAAAACTAAAAAAATGCCTAGTTATTTCTTCAAGCTCGATAAAAACTTATGAAGATGATTCGATCATTCTTTTAGCTACTTTTCTCACTCGTTAAACTGAAAAAAGTTGAGTTTTTGTCACCAGGCTCATTAAAGATCTATGGCAACAATATGAGCACTTGCTTTTCTAGGACTATTTCTCGCTCTTAAATCGAAAAATCCCTGAGTTTTTCCCTTCTTTGTGCTCAATAAATCTACGAAGAAGGAATGAGCAGTTATTTTATCTCTTTTTCCTTACTCACTAAACTGAAAAATATACTTTGATTTTTCTTCATTTGACTCGTTAAAATTCGATGAAGGTATTGAGTTTGTCGTCACGTGACTCATTAAAAATTCACGATGAATATAGAATTTAGTCTATCTCCTCGTAATCGTAACAAAATGTGGTCAACATCTATTGAGAATAGGTTTCTCTTTATCCGGAATCAGTAGATTAACTCACAGAAAAGTAACCAATCTGGGTATACTATTAAACCTTTGTCGCACCCCATTAACAACTATGACAAAGGGACCACCATGGAGTCATTCTTTATGATCTTTTCGGACTCTCTAAATATGAAAAGACCACTGAGTTATCTCATATGGACTCATTAAATTACACATATATGAAATAGAGTCACTCTTTTTATGATCCTTTTCCAACTCTTAAAACATGAAGAGATCGGTGAGTTTTCCTGTCTAGACTCATTAAACTAATTAGATAGGGCATAGAGTCACTCTTTTTATGGTCCTTTTCAAACTCTTAAAATATGAAAAGATCAATGAGTTTACCCATCTAGACTCACTAAACTAATCAGATGGGGAAAGTGGACAATACAACTGTGTTTAGTATTTGAAAGCATGGTTTGGCAGCAGTCATTCCCTTGAACATGGCACTCCCTCAGATAAACCTTCCTTGTGAAGGCCTCTCAATATGAAGCTTACCATCCTATGAGTTTAGCCTATATACCCCGATGTTCTTGCATCTTTGCATCCTAACACTCTTTAGTGTTCATGAGTCTAGTGCTACATGGTTAAAATTGTTTTCATGCCTTCTATTGTTCAAGGGAAAACCTTTTTACCTCTGTTTCCTCCATCAACCCATCAAGCATATCATTTCATCATGCCCTCTATCATTTTGACCCAATGCTCAAAGATTCCTCAAAAAACAAATCATTCTTGTGCCATTTCATGTCGATTGATGTAGGACACATTATTGCCTACCTTTCGACATGTCTCTTCCTATTGACTTCAACACTCTATCTAGGAAGACAACCCAAAAGCACTTCAGTGCCTTGGTACTTGCAGACATCTATGGTAGGTCACCTCGTGTTTCATCAGGGATTCTCATTATTGGCTCCTAGTTAAATTATTCTACAAGTGTTCGATGACAAAAACATTTTTCACACTCACTAAATTGTGTTGTGTATCTTAGAGACCATCACCATTATTGGCGGCCTTCCTCACGTCCGTTAATGATCTCCATTATTGACTGGTAATCAGACAATTTCATGCATGTTCTTGATGAGCACCATAAATGGGTAATTATATGGGCTCATTTTTCCTCCTAACATAGTTTAATCGACCATTCTCTTAGCTTATTGCATTTTTTTTATTATATTTATGCTTATGGAGTGAGATGGGTTGGTCATTATGCCATGGAGTCTAATATGTGTTTAATGCAGATTTTTGTTGAATTTTGGAGATAAAGTCAAAGATTTAATGGATAATTGGCAGAAATAATTCAAAGTAGACAAGGGAGAGGATTTATAGGAGGGTATCCCCCTCATTTATGAATCCCCACTTTGAATTCTCCATCATGCAGCTCGGAGCATAAACAGCCACATCAATGCACTAGGAGGCAGCCGAGTAAGTGGAGGATAACTTCTGTTTAACTCAAGTTTAGGGAGCCAAGCCTCATTGATTTTAAGGAATTTATTGGGATCTTCAGTTGTATAAGTAGATAGGCCTAGGGCCTCATTAGGAAGTTGGTCAAATTTTCGAATTTTTGTTGTAGCTTTGCTCTGCTAAACTTCGAGCTTACTTTTGTTGACAGTTTTATGTAATCCTATTATTATTTTGATAATGAAGATGAGATCCTTATTGAGCTAACATTGAGTTACCTCAGAGGGCTGAAGCTCTTCGGTTAGGGCCCAATCCAAGCAATGAAGCTCCTCTTGTTTGTATTTATATGCTTTGTTTCAGTTTATAAATTATTCATAGTTAGATAAATTTCTTTCTTGGTTAAGAATAGGTTGCTTTTGGTGATTTAGAAGGTTGTTTCCATTTCAGTTTTCTATAGCAGGTTGCACAGTGATAGAAATAATATACAAAAAGGCCATCAACAGAGCCTTGGCTTCCTTTCATCCCCTTGGGACCATGAATTGAGGCCAAGACACTCTTGCTACCACAAAAACACAGATTTTCCTTCTCCATATGATTTCTAGTGTTGCAGTTTGTTAGAAGGTTAATCCTTTTCTTTAAGAACTATTATACCATGCTCATTTCAGTCTTTGCAATAAATTTTCTTCCATGCTTTCTTTCCATGTAGCATTTTTTAGCATTTACTTTCCTAGATCAAAGTTTAGATTAGCTTGATGAAAATTCTGTTTTTTGATGTATCTAGTTTCTTTGCTTGCTTAATTCCATTGTTTGTTTTTTAGTTCTCTTGCAGCAAATCTCTTCTCACAATAATTCATCCAAATCAGCCATCATCATCTCTCTTTCATATATGTTCCACAAGTCACCCAAAGTCCCTCACAAATCTGCCTTAGTTTTCTACACTTTTCTCATATACTTTCCTCACTTTCCTTGAACCAATCTGACCATCTTTCTCTCTCCTAATCATTGTTGATGAACCCTAGACACCTTAACACATCATCCTAGCCTTCAGCTACCTTTTCCACCCATTTTCCCACCTTCAAAACCTCCAAAAATGCTCTCGACATCCTCCTGTAGACCTCCTATAGATCCCTTGCAGCCTCGTGTAGATTTTCTTGTAGGTGTCTTTTTTAAGTCCTATTGTAGGAAAAGCCTCCAGAAGGCCACCTGAGACTCCTAGGACCCATCCACACCTTCCTACACCTCTAAAAATTCCAAAATCATCCTCCATAGCCACCTAATCGCTGCCACACACACAAACAAATAAATTACATGAAAGACAATTTCACCTAAAAATACATAAAAATCCAAAAAGATGTTTTTTGCTCATTTGCTTTTAGATATAGCTTGAGTAGATGTTTTTTACTTCCTAAATAGGTAATGGCATTCATTTCATGGTTTTTCATCTCTCTTTCTGCAAAAGTAGGATTAGTTGGTTAAATAGGGTTTGCTAGGTTTACTTCACATTTCAGTCTTCTTTCTTTTTCAGCAAGTAGAGTAGCCTCTATAGAGTAAGCTTTCCTTTCTTTCATCACATATAAAGCTTCTTTTGAAGTTGACTTCAGCTCTTAGTGATCTTGTGCCAGCTGACCAAGTGACAGCCTGCAATAAGAACTACTACTTTTGCATACAGCACTGTCACTTCCAAGTTTGCTACGAACTATCGGGTTGATAAAAGTAAAGTAGGAAGCCTAGGAGTTGCAACATTATTGCTACAATACTAGAGCTCACCGGTTTTTGGTACCGTTGCCAGGGAAGCATCAGAGTATTTTGTGATTAATGCTTTCTTCAATTTTCTATCGCAACATTCTGCTAAGTAGTTTATTTCAGCAAAAGTAGAGTAGTTGTTTCTTTCAGTTTCTACATTTCCCTGCTTTCATTTTCAATTCTGCAAATTTCATTTCAGCAAAAGAGTAGTTGTTTCTTTTAGCAAAAGTAGATTAGTCATTTCCTTTCTTTCAGTTCTACATTTCATTTGCTTTCCTTTTCAGTTCTGCAATTTCGTTTTAGCAAGTGCATTTCACTTAGTTGCAATTTGTTTGTTCAATCAATTCTAGTTTTGCAGGTACAATCAGTGAAAAAGGAAAAACCAACCAAAAAGATTTCCTTTCATGCTTCGTAGGAATAAAGATAATTCAAGAAAATTATTGACCAACACCCCCACTACTTCACACAACCAACCTTCTCTCTTCTTTAGTGGTTGCAATCAAGAATAACCCTTAGGTTAATAGCAAGACATATTTGAAGACCCTATAGGGGAAGAAGAAGAAGAAAAAATTCCTCTGGAGCCAATGGTTGAAAACAGAAATGTTGGGGGCAGTACCTCTTCTTCTGATTGATCCATTAAAGGTGAAATTAGAAACATGTTGGAATACTTCAAGAGTGAGATGCTGCAGATTCTTGCCATGCAAATGGATACCTTACATATCGAAAGAAAACAAGAGAAGGTAGAGAGGGCTTTGTCCATTTTTTGCCCTAGATGCACCAGGAGGCATCCTAGGAATGAATGCCCATTGAACTCTATAGAGGTTTGTTCAATCTGTGAATAAAATAATTCTACAAATAAGTGCCCTTCCTTGCCCAGACTTAAAGCTATATACCAAGGGGCCAAAGGAGCCACTGAATAGATCTATTACATAAACCAAAGGAGGCCACATGGACCTAGACCATATCAGCAGGGGATGCAAGGGACATTTTAAGCATACTACAACACCAACCAAGTCACATCCATACCTTCTTGGGGCCCCCTTACTCAGCCTTCCTAGTCCACACCTCCTCCTTGGTCATTCACATATCCATATCATGCCCTACTAGCCACCCATTCATTTCAACCCTATGCTCAACCACAACCTCAGTGGAATGCAAATCATCAGGGGTGGAGGCCCCAATACATACCTCTTCCTGCTCTTTTGCCTCCACCACTTTCCCAACCACAACCCATCCACATCCATCTCAAATATACACTCCCACTTGACTAGTTGTACCACCATTTCCAACCCCACACATTGAAGTAGCTCAACCCATTTACAATGTTGAGGTACAACACTTCCAAACAACTCCTCTTGAGCTCAATGGTATTCACCATACCTCAAGAAAAGTATTGCAAAAACGATATTGCATTGATATCATTGAAGGACCACATCCAGAAGAAGAAGATTCGAAAAGAAGATCAAAGACCCATGGGCTCCACTTGATGAAGAGAAGACATCAAAATCAGATATCAAGAGAGCTCCCTCATGGCTACCATCAAATCCTTCATGTATTCAAGAGAAAAATCATCAAAAAGAGGAAGATGTGAAGTTCATGGTAGAAGAAGACATGAAGAATGATCCAGGTCAGCAAAAGGACCAAGGACATCACAACTATATTGACATATGGTTCTAGATAGTCACTAAGTTGTAGCATCACTCTCTTCCTCAACTATTCTTGATCCCTTCAAAGTCAAATCATTTGGTCTCTGAAGTCTAAGTACATGTCAAAGCATACATTTCAAGCCTCCAAATCATTTTGTCTATCATCTTGATGTGCACATGGCTCCATTGGAAGTATTCTTATACTTGAAAGTGATTTTGTTTTTCAAGTAGAGTAGGGTAGGAGAAAAAAAGAACAAAAAAAAAGAAAAAAGAAAAATAAGAGAAAAATAAAAATCTAAGTTGAAAACCTCCTTGGAGGCGCCTCAAATTGGCTCATTGATTGAAAACCTCCATGAGGTGATCAATGGGTTGGAAAGAAGAAAAAGAGAGAAAAAATATCCCTGGGTGAAAACCTCCCTTGGAAGTGCCCAGGGCAAGCAATTAGGGTGAAAACCTCTCTAAGGCGCCCTAGTTGTTTTCAAAACAAAAAAAAAGAGAGAGAGAAAAGGAGAATTTTTTTGTTGCATTGCAGGTTTGTAGGAGGAATACAAGAAGCAACAGAAGGTGCCAAGGGAGCTCTGAAACCAATACTAGCACCTATCCTACCTTCCCACACCTTTCTCCATCATTCTTGGCATTCTTTTCACCTCATTGTGCTTCTTCTTTTTTGAAAACTGTGTTTTCTACAGGAGGCTCCTATAGAAATTACAGAGAGCCAGAAATGGATTTTAAAAGCAGTTTGGGGAACAGGGAAGATTCATTAAGGGTTTATAAATCCTCATGCAGTCTTAAAACCTTTCTTCCATCATTTGCAAGTCGGCATCACACCCCAAGCTCAATTTTTTACTGTCCAAAAAACTGTAGGATGCTCTAATACAAAAATACATAGAGTAGAAATTTTCTTTTTCTCTAACTTGAAAACCATGCATCCATTTAAAAAATTGTTTCATGGGGAGTTTCATATGGATGATGGTAACATGTTCAAGAAATTTCAGCAAATTCCAGTGCATGGTTACCAAGAAATTGGCTTCCATAACTTTCAGCCATTTTTGCATTTTCTCCATATTCGTGTATCCATTTAAAAACTTGTTTCATGGGGAGATTCCCATGGATGATGGTAACATGTCCAAGAAATTTCAACTAATTCCAGTGCATGGTTTCCAAGAAATCAGCCTCCATCACCTTCAGACATTTTTATTTTTTCTCAAAATCCATGCATCCATTGACCAAAATATTTCTATGGGAGGTGCATAATGATGATGGAAACATGCTCATAAAATTTCAGGTCAATCCAGTCTACTATTTGGGAGATATGGACAAACCAAGTCATTATCCCATTAAAATCTAGCATCAACAGCATGAGGGTGCAAGTCTGAAGGTTGAAGCAGACACCTGAAGATCAAATCCAAGCAGAAAGGAACCTGCACAAAGCACAGCCACATATAAGCAACCAAATAAGCATGCATCCACAGAAATAAAGGTATGCAACGGAAGGAAAGGCCACAACACCTCACAACAAATGCATTCGGATCTCAGGTAAGTGACTAACTCGCTCCTCTGTTTGCATTAGTATAATTAGAGAGCATGCAATAACAACGAGATGGTTGAGGATGGTTGGGGTTGAGGTGGCCAGTTAACTTAGCCACCCTCGTCTAGTTGACTTCACTCATCTGAAGATTTCACCACACGTGCACTTAGTCAAACTCAAGAGAGATGTGAAGGACAGGTAGTGAAGGTGGGGTGAACTCCGATGCAATCATGAGGGGTGATTACAAGGAAAGGAAAATGATGACAAGGCAAGTGGGGACCAACAGTCTAAATGGGGCCAACATTCACTTGGTCAGCTCACCCTCCATCACGAGAAATATCCATAAGCAACCATAAGTACTCCTCCTCAAAACACTCTCACCACCTTTTCACCCCACAGCCTCGAAACCATCATTCTCCATCATTCTCATTCATCCTCTTGCTATCGATGTTCTACAGGAGCACTTACAACTTCTACCGGAGCACCTACAGGCAGTTCTACAGGTGGGGCAGTGACTTGTTTTAAGAAGAAAACATGGGTTTTTTGCTTGATTTCTAGCTTGAGGAGGTAGGTTCCATGAATAACCACCTTGATTATCAGTATGTGCAAGGAATGATATCATTTTAAGGAGGAATTGAGTCCATTGAAGAAGAGGAATTACATAAAAAAATTCTGACTGTTTAAAAAAAAAAAAAAAAAATTCCTATATTTTCCTGGTTCCTTCAAAATTATTGTCTCCATCTCTACATTTGGTGTTCAAAAGGGGTATAAGAAAAATGACAGGAGGTTTTATGAGGAAGGAACCAACCAACTCCTCTGGGCTCCATGCACACCCCCAAGTAGCGGACATATTCACAAGAACCAATTGGATGAACTTTCTTAAGAAATTTCGAGGGTTCGATGAGGAAATTGCTCAGGAATTTGCCCACTCTTTGGTCCCTCACTCCAGAACACCTTACCACATAGTTTGTAGATCAGGGAGTATCACTCCCCAACAAGTATGAAAGAGGCATTAAGGAGAGTGCCAATGTACAAGCGCTCCATGCTGAGCTTGAAGGTCAATTGGATTAGCCTCAAATTGAGTCCCCCACTATTGCTAGGCATGCTAGAAGGCAGAAAAGAGGAGAAAGAGCAACAACAGTGGGAAGAGGTAGACAAAAAGGTAGGATTCCATGACAAAGAAGAGGAGATCACATTAGAAGCATGGGATGTTAGGGAGGCCACCAGGGCCATCAAAGATGAGGAGATGGACTAAGTTGCTCAGAGGATGAGCAACACCTTTAGTAGGAGGTGATGATGAGCCCCAAAAATGGGTAATTATATGGGATCATTTTGCCTCCTAACATTGTTTAATCAACCATTCTCTTAGCTTATTGCATTTTTTTAATTATATTTATGCTTATAGAGTGATTTGGGTTGGTCATCATGTCATGGAGTCTAATATGTGTTTAATACAATTTTTTGTTTAATTTTGGAGATAAAGTCAAAGATTTAATGGACAATTGGCAACAATAATTCAATGTAGACAAGGGAGAGGATTTATAGGAGGGAATCCCCCTCATTTATGACTCCCCACTTCGAATTCTCCATCATGCAGCTCAGAGCACAACAACCACATCAATGCACTAGGAGGCAACCGAGCAAGTGGAGGATAACTTTTGTTTAACTCAAGTTTTGGGAGCCAAGCCTCCCTGATTTTAAGGAAGCTGTTGGGAACTTCAGTTGTATAAGTAAAGAGGCCTAGGACCTCATAAAGAAGTTGGTCAAATTTTTGAATTTTTGTTGCAGCTTTGCTCTGCTCAACTTCGAGCTTACTTTTGTTGATAGTTTTATGTAACCCTTTTATTATTTTGATAATGAAGATGAGATCCTTGTTGAGCTAGCATTGAGTTACCTCAGAGGGCTGAATCTCTTCGGTTAGGGCCCAATCCAAGCAACCAAGCTCCTCTTGGTTGTATTTATATGCTTTTTTTCAGTTTATGAATTATTTGCAGTTAGATAAATTTCTTTCTTGGTTAAGAATAGGTTGCTTTTGGTGATTTAGAAGGTATTTTCCATTTTAGTTTTCTTTAGCAGGTTTCATAGTGATAGAAAGTAGATACAAAAAGGCCATCAACAGAGTGTTGTCTTTCTTTCATCCCCTTGGGACCATGAACTGAGGCCAAGACCCTCTTCCTGCCACAAAAACACAGATTTTCCTTCTCCATATGATTTCTAGTGTTGCAGTTTATTAGAAGGTTAATGGTTTGCTTTAAGATCTATTTGGTCATGCTCATTTTTGTCTTTGCAATAAATTTCCTTCCATGCTTTCTTTCCATGTAGCATTTTTCAACATTTACTTTCCTAAATCAAAGTTTAGATTAGCTTGATGAAAATTTTGTTTTTTGATGTATCTAGTTTCTTTGCTTACTTAATTCCATTATTTGATTTTCAATTCTCTTGCAGGAAATCTCTTCTCACAATAATTCATCCAATCATCCATCACCATCTCTCTTTGATCTATGTTCCATAGGTCACCCAAAGTCCTTCACAAATCTGCGTTAGTTTTTTGCACTTTTCTCAATAACTTTCCTCTCTTTCCTTGAACAAATCGACCATCTTTCTCTTTCCTAATGATTCTTGATGAACCCTATACATATTAACACATCATCCTAGCCTTCAGCTACCCTTTCCACCCACTTTACCACCTTCAAAACCTCCAAAACTGCTCCCAGCATCCTCCTATAAACCTCCTGTAGATCCCCTACAGCCTCCTATAGATTTTCCTGTAGGTGTCTTTTTGAAGTCCGATTGCAGGAAAAGCCTCCAGAAGGCCACTTGAGACCTCCTAGGACCCATCCATACCTTCCTACACCTCTGTGAATTCCAAGGTCACCCTCCATTGCCACCTAATCACTGCCACACACACAAACAAATAAATTACATGCTAAACAATTTCACCTAAAAATACATAAAAATCCAAAAAGATGTTTTTTGCTCATTTCCTTCCAGAAATAGCTTGAGTAGATGTTGTTTACTTCCTGAGTAGGTGTTGGAATTCATTTCATGGTTTTTCATCTCTCTTTCTACAAAAGTAGGATTAGTTGGTTAAGTAGGGTTTGCTAGGTTTACTTCACATTTCAATCTTCTTTCTCTTTCTGCAAGTAGAGTAGCCTCTGTAGAGTAAGATTTCCTTTCTTTCATCACATATAAAGCTTATTATGAAGTTGGCTTGAGCTCCTAGAGATATTGCGCTAGCTAACCAAGTGACAACCTACAGTAAGAACTAGTACTTATGCATACAGCACTGTCACTTCCAAGTTTGTTATGAACTACCAAGTTGATAAAAGTAAAGTAGGAAGCCTAGGAGTTACAACATTATTGTTGCAATACTGGAGCTCACTAGTTCTACATCAATGCATATATTCACATGTATCAATCTATGATGTTTACTGAAGAAGAAATCAAGACCCTCGGTAGAGGCTTGCATCACTCAGCCTTGTTTCCTCTCCCAAGTTGCATATATTGTTTTTTGGAGACAGTTCATCAGAATGATCCTATTATGACATTGGATCCGCATTATGCTTATCAGCAGCTAGACTTGTCATATCTCTTCATTGAGAAAATCACTTTGACATAGCTACTAAGCTTGTGAATGCCCAACTCAGGACATTATTTTAGTTGTTTTATATATGTGGTGTATCAGGTTTCCCATACCGCCTGAAGCTTTGATCCTCTCTCTTTTTTTGACAAGAAGGAACAAAACAGTTAAGTAAATTATTTTGGCCATTGTCACAACCTATGATCTCACACATTAGGGGGCATCTGTTATATAGTAAAATGACCTCCCCATCAGCTCAGAGGGGAAAGACATGATGGCTGAAGCAATGACCAAGTTCATAAGCTTTGTTTCCAAGCGAACGCTACCTATACACTGACAACCTGCTTTATAAAGCTTCTCAGCAAGCCTAAGGGTGTGTTAGTGACCTGAGTAACTCTACTTGTTACCTCAGGGACAACATTAGTAAACCCTAATGAGGATCTAAGAGTCAAAGGAGCAGATTGACTAAGAAATATCCCTATATTCTCTCCTAAATCAACTCAGAAAAGCAAGGAAACATCAAAGTTCGACCTATTTGGGGGATTTATAATCCTAATGGAGTATGCAAATGGGAAAGAGCTCAAAAGAATGGGAACATCATTGCTTTTACCTAAGTAAACTCATGGAGAAACTTGGAAACCCTAACCTCACATGCTACATAAGCAAAGCTAGGGCTGTTGTGAAAGGGGTCTGTTGGGCATGGAATCCCCCCCAAGGCATGTTTTGGGGCTCAAAGCCCAAGTTTTGACCGAATTATTTTGTAAAGCTCTGTGAATTACGAGCATGGGGGCGTGAAATTATGATAAAGTCATAGGCTTGTTCACCCTAGTTTCGTAATGTAATGTTAGCTGGATAGACGTACCCATGGTCCACGAACCATGGGATTGCATAAATAGAGCGAGGCTCTAAGTGTAAAAGGAGAAGGGAAGTAGGAAAAATTCTAAGTGATTAAGTCACAAGTTGAAGTGTTTATTTGGGTCGTAGAGTAGGAGAAGGTTCTACAGCTGAGTGCGTAGAGGCCTAGTAGTCTGGAGCTAAGTGCGCGGACCCCTACAGCTGAGTGTGCAGGGCGAATTAGAGTCTCTAATTGAGGAAGGAATTAATAAAGAGAAGCTTTGTTATAATTCTATGTATCTATTCTTAGGTTAATAAATGATTGATATAATTTGCAAATATATTATTTATTTACCACGTGCACCTGTATGAATGGTTTATATTGTTAAGTATACTTAAAGCACTCAAGTAGACAAAGCTAATTAACTAACATTGGAATACCAGTAAGGTCTTGGGTAATAACACAGAGTGTGACGTTCAGCCCCTGGGTAGGGCTACGTGAGGGTAGTATATCAGGTTGCGAAGTACAGAAAAGTGTGCGAAGAAACCTACACGTAGGGTCAAACCATGAACCAGTTGAACTCCTCAGAAATCTCCACGGTGCAGAAACCTGGTTCTAGCACCCTCCCATACTACTTTGGGTGAGACCTCAGTCTGTGCTCTGCAGACTATTGCCAAAAGGGCCAATAGTACCCGGATTTGTTTGGATAACTTAACTGTGAACCTGGGTCAGGCCCCAATAAGCCAATAAATGGTTCCATTGCTGGGATTGGGATCTTCATAGATATGTCTGATGTCATATCACTAGAATCCAACAAAGAAAGGAAAGGAAGACTAGTTAGATTGCTACTTATATACAAAAATCAACGAAATTTTCTTTGCATCCTTCCCCTTTGAGTTGGACGAGTGGATCACAAAGCTAGAAAACAGTTAAGGAAGGTGTAGGCTCGACAAACCTGTTGTGTGGACTCCAATGTTGGTGCGCAAACTGGAAGCATTTGAAGATAATATTGTGCACGTTGTGGATCACTGGCTTGATTGAATTATAGGAGGATTTATCACCGAATTCGCGGTAGATACTTCAGTTAGCTGTAGTGAGGCAGAACGACACTTCCTCAAAGGAACGCGAGGTAAGTACGTTAAATCTTTGAACACTTGGATTAAAATGATACTATGTGAAAAGCAGGTTATGCGAATAAATTAATGTTTGGGGCTATGCAAAGTGGAAGGATCTACAGAAATGAAGGTAGCGCAGAACTAGAAACTAGCCCCTTCATATCACCTCCGCGAGAAACCAAGGAAGAGTTCACAAAGGTTTCACCAAGAAGTGTGATTAGTTTGATAAAGCAGTAAATTCCGCACATACCACCCCCACCTACACCACCACCAGTTTCACCATCTTCACCCCTCTCTTCACCCACACCACCTCCACCACCACCACAATTCAATATGGCAAGCGCGATAAAGTTTCCAGTTTTCAAAGGAGTAGGGAATGAATATCCAGACCAGTTTGGGTTCGTGGTAAGGACTGTATGGGAAGTGCAGGGAGTCATAGATGACAATATAAAGAAAGAAATGTTGGTTAGTGCTCTACGGGATCACGCACTAAGTTGGTACATTAAGCATTCCAATGACAATTCAAACACAGGGATCGCAGATATCCAAGCTGCGTTAAACAAAGAATTTAGCAGGCCAAAATTAGAAACACAATTGACCATTGGATTTAAGGAAATCATGATGCTTCCAGGCAAGACCCCCTAGGAGTTGGATCAGAGACTGAAGTGTACAATTCGTGAAGCCAATATGACCTTGACGGATGGGCAACACTGCGCATGGTTTGTAGCATTGCTAACGTCGCACCTAAGGAATGTGTTGTCACAGTAGAAGCTAACAACTCAGGCTGAGGCCTTGGAGATCAAAATGAGACTACACGAGACCCCAATACAAGATCCTAACTTGGGAGTTCAACAAATCCACATGCAGTTGAAAAACTTGTGCCTTGAGATGCAAAGTTGAAACAAGACATGACAGCTTGCTCAGAAGCGTGCGAGGAGGTATGGTGCATAAAGTGCAAAGGCCAGGGATGTGACAAGGACCATTGTTAGTCTTCACAAATTGCTTGGCAGGAGGATGACCAATGCCATTGAGACCGGAGGCACAAGCAGGATCGAGTGTGGTGCTTGCATTATGGTGTGAAATTTGTCAGATAGGAGGGAATCATGCTACAGATAACTACCATCTATTACAGAAATATACACAGAATTCCCAGCAGTTGTTCAGTAATTTCTGTAGGTCAGTAGGCCACGATGAGCATACCTATAGAAAATATGAACTGATGATGGATCAGACTCCTACCTATATAGTTTAGACCGAAACATGGGCCCTCGATCAAAATGAAGGTAAGACGCACACTAGATTTCATGGGTGTAGACAATGTCGAGGTGGAATGGGATCAGGGAGAGGTTGCAAATAGCTGATATGTTACAATTCTGGAGGGCTAGGGCATTATGCCCTGATTGTACAAATACAACGAGACCATCATGCTTATATTGTTCCCAGTTTGATCATGAGATGGAGGATTTTCCCATGCTGATAGCGAGGTTGCATGATAAAAGAGCACTCCAACCTCCCCCAACTCAGAATCTGCAAATGATGAGGTTTGAGCCATGTGAGGAAGACTTGAATGTAAATATCATGCTTCAAAGTGGTATCACACAGGAGATGACAAAGGCAAGCAGCTCGAAGAGAGTGCCTGGGTTCGCAGGGCTCCAACAAAGGAACCAGAATTTGATTTAGACCACACTAAGGAGACATTCATGTAAGCTAAGAAGAGCTTCACGAATGCCTCCACTTCAAGAAGTAAAGACAAACTGGAGCCGGAAATGGACCCATCAATGCTCACTACATTTTTGGAGACATGCATGAAGCTATTGCGAGAAAACAAAGCTATGAAGGGGTTGCAAGAACTCATCACTAGATGTGTTGGAACCATGCCAGGAGAACTGCGCATAGTTCGAAAGCTCAGGAAGCACACAACGTGAATAGGAAGAGAGATGAGATTGACCATGCATATTAGGGAATATGAAATGGATCAAGTGATTTTGGATCTAGTATCAGATGTGAACGTCCTACCAAAGCAGACATGGGAGCGCATGGGCAAGCCTACGTTGTAATGGTCTCCTATTCAATTGCGAATGGTGAACCAGCAAAAGATCCTACTTATGGGAAGATTGCAGGGAATAACGGTAGATATCGAAGGTTCAAGCATGCTAGTAGATTTTGAATTGATAGATATTGTTGATTACAGAAATCCTTATCTCACGCTACTCGGAATAGATTGGGCCACTGACATGAATGGAGTGATAAATCTAAAGAAGTGCAAGACGATTTGTGAGAAAAAGTCACTCTGTGTAGTGGTACCTTTAGACCCTAAGGAAGGATCATGCTACATAGAGCCAATGTGTGACTACGATAGTGACAATGATCTAGACTATATCTACAAGATAACTGCATAGGAGTAGGACTGGGTAAATCCAACAGTGGATGGCAAACTCTCATGGGAGCGTGAAAGCTCCTGCACCTTAGATTTGGATGAGGAAATAGACGATGATAGAACTGGTTACATGAGGTAACCACGCTCAACTGTAACATGATAACAAGGTTGATACACTGCGTGGAAATAGAGGTAAGAGATTTGCCTATGTATGATGGATTGAGTGAAGTGGATGATTTCTTGAACAAATTTGAAAGAGAAGTACCGGAACAGTAGCCTTTCGACGCTCTAAAATGGGTACTATGCGCTACGCCCGCAAGATGGTGGGGTACACATCAAAGGAGTTCTAAGGACTGGCGCGAATGCAAAAGGATGATGTGCATGTGGTTTGGAAAGCCTCAGATGCAGATGAAAGCTGAGTATGATAGATGAAACAACCCACGCGCCCACCTTTCTAGATGGGTACAGGCATATGGTGCGCAACCTACACGAATGCACAATGTCCTCATGATAGGAAAAATGACTGACAAGTAGGAGTGGGCAAGACAATGGCATGAACGACACCTCTAATTGGGACTAGGAAGTATGGTAAGACCAAGCATGCAGAAGCTTTTGACAAAGTACGAAAAGCACTGAACATGGTCCACCATGTGAAATGAACTGACTGGGACCTGTGTGTACCAGCAGTTCTCTGGGCTTATAGGACCATGTGCAAAACCCTGACCATGTGGGCACTTCCATATCTGAAGTATGAAGCGAATATTGTAATCACTATGGAGCATGTAGAGCCTCGTCCATGCATAGTAACACCAGTAGATATGATGGCTCGTGAAGCCCGAAAAGAAGGGATCACACAACCGCAAGAAACAAAACTCATGGGACTTGTGGAAGAAATCCAACAGGGAAACCTTAGACTCCACAAACTTGAAGAAGAAAGGGTATGGTTAAGGAAGAAAAGTGCTTTGATGGACGCAAAAGTAAAGAAGATGGAGGATGAAATAAAGAAAGATTTTCTCGGCAAAAGGACCAGAATAGTAAGGCAGGGTGTGTGCGATCACAATGACAAGGTTAAGGCTTATTGCCACAAATTGATCAGTCTAATGCCTTGGCTTGGACTACATATTGCTAAGCATAATGCCCAAGGTAGTGTGTTGCAAGTAATAAAGTACGCAATGCCGACCATAATAGTAAAAGGCAGAGATTATCCAGGCAACATGATGAATGGTCGGATGAAAATTTTCACGGGTGGTGCAACCACTTGACTAGCTGAGGGAAGGACAGTCTTAGCACTCCAAGCAGTTGAAGGGAGCATGGGACTATAAACTATTCTACCCAGGAGTTGAATGATATTAGAGATATGCACAGCAACAAAGAGTCACAAGGTCCACGACCACACACGGGGGGCTGCGGTGCCATGCGGGTTGGCCAAAAAGTGACTGTTGAAGTCACTATTCATGATGGGATGCTCGACTTGAGGCCAAATGGAGTGGGTGGTAGGCATTTAAGACATGATTTATGGGTAAAATCTGGGAAAATATGTCACCAAGCGAGCATTAATGAACCAAATTTGGGGGGAATGATCGAATTCAAATTCCAAAAGTGCTATAAAATACAAAGGGTTGCCCAGCAAACAACACTTGGTCATTTGTGAATTGAGCGGTCGAGCAGAACCATGATTGTTGTGAGTCGAGCATTGATTAAGCCCCTGAATTCATGAGTGATAGATTGTTGCACATATACAATGACAACAATTAAGGATGCTATGGAGATGGTAGAAGTGACCGCCGAGGAGTTTGTGTAGGCCTTAACTTTGCTGGATGTTCCAGAAGGTGTCAGCATTGCAATAGAAATGTCAAAATCACCATGCATGCCAAGATGCAAGAAGGAAAAACAAGCAATGGCTCTCGTACGTGTGTCCCCGCAGAACCGTTATGCAGCAAACTATCGATGGAGGAAAAGGGGAAAGCTGTCATTATAGAAATAGACGAAGAAGAAGAAGATTTGCAAGTCTTATCATTGCAGAAGAAGAGGATGAAGGCATGGAGGTGGATACTCAGCCTATGCACTCTATGACAAAACTGCTCACCTACGTCCCCCTGTGAAAAGGGAAGGCCAAAGTGCCCAAGGACCTAGACGAGACCAAGCGCTTGCTCTAGACCCTGCTCCTCCTAGATGGAATTATGTTTGAAGGGACACATCTGGGCGTGTGCCGAGCCTGAAATTCAAATATTGGGACATTGCTGACCACGAGAAGTTCCCTCACCTTGAGACCAGAAACCTCATGAAGTAGAACACCTCGAGGGGGGGGGGGTGAATGCATTAGATCCACGGAAGTGGTTGCGTGGAGTGGAAAAGGTTGGGTTGCTGAACCTACTCTAGGTGCCACATTTCCACCATGCCCTAATAACCATTTTCATCATCAGGTAGTTGCTCTACGTGGTGCATGATGGGTGTTTATGGCTGGAGGAGCCCATCCCGATCACAACAGAGTTGATTCATCGTGTCTTCCTGCTATAGGATAAAATGCACGGTGTATGGAGAATGGAGCTACCCTCAAAGGTCTTCCCGAGACCTTTAGCAGATTGTAAGATTATCTACAGTTGTCACAAAGTTACATGCATGTCCATAAACAATAACTAACTATCAAAGAAAAATAGATTGATTACCTCAAACCAACGTGTAGATTTGTTGGAGAGCGCAATGCAGCTAGGTGGAAGTCCCTTGAGCCAGCTCCAGATCAAGTCCTGCACATAGAAGAGACAAGCATAATCATAGCATGCAACCTTGATAACTAATACATGAATACATAAAATACATCTACTTACACATAACTAAGCTACTCATGCTAAAAGGTATTGGACAAACAAGTAAAAAATGATAGTACCAACACCACGGAGTAGACAGTACAACTGCAGTTCTATATTAATGTCGAAAGAGTGATTACAACCATATGTTGCATTAGCCTTCCCTTACCCCTCCAGCTCCTCTCTCTCTCCCCCTTCTTACAAACTTCTTATTCTTAGATTTGAGACTATGCTCAATAGTCAAGTAAGCTATCCTTTCAAATGATCTAACCTCTATCACCATAGCCGTAGCTTTGCTAATGTAGCAATTGAGTTAGGGTTGACAATTTCGCCCATGAGTCTCTTAGGGTAAAAGCAATGATGTTGTCATACTTTTCAGCGCTTTCCCATTTGCCTCCTTCATTAGGATTTAGAAATCCCACAAAAGGGCCGAACTTGAGCTATTTCCTTGTTTTTCTGAGTGGATTTAGGAGGGAATATAGAGATATTTATGAGTCAATTCGCTCCTTTGAACTCTAGATGCTCATTAGGATCCACTAACACTGCTCCTGAACTAACAACTAGAGTGAGTAGGGTCACTAACTCTCCCTTAGGCTTACATAGAAGCTTTATAAAACATATTGTCAGTGTTTAGCCATTGTTAGTGTGGAAACAAGGCTTGTGATCTTGGTCTTTGCTTCAACTATCATGTATGTCCCCTCTGAGCTAGTGAGGGGGTCATTTTTTGTATAATAGATGCCCCCTAAAGTGTGAGATCATAGGCTGCGAGGATGGTTGAAATACTCTACTTAACTATAATTTTCCTTCTTCTACAAAAAGAGGGAGAGGATCGAAGCTTCAGGTGGTACGGGAAACCTGATACAATACATATATATAAAACAACTAAAATCATGTCGTGATTTGGGAATTCCCATGCTTAGTAGCTCTATCAGAGTGATTTTCTCATAAAAGAGATGTGACGATGTTGGCCGTCGATAAGCACAATGCGGATCCGGTTTCATAATAGGATCATTCTGATGAGCTATCTCCAAAAACCAATATACGCGACTTGGGAGAGGAAGTAAGGCTGGGTGATGCAAGCCTCTACCTAAGGTCTTGATTTCTGCTTCACTGAATAACATAAATCAATACATGTGAATATATGCGTTGATGTCGAACATGCACGAAATCATCTGATTACCAGTCAACAATGGAGATCGTTAAAAGATGCGAGGAAGGGCACCAATAATGGTGATGGTCTCCAAGATGCACAAAACAATATAATGAGTGTGAAATATGTTTTTGTCGTCGAACACCCGTAGAATTACTTAACCAGTAGCCAATAATGAGAACCCCTGATCAAACACAAGGTGACCTACCACTAATGTCTACAAGTACCAGGGCACTGAATGTGTTTTTGGGTTGTCTTCCTAGATAGAGTGTTGAAGTCGATAGGAAGATACCTATCAAGAGGTAGGAAATAATGTTTCCTACATTAGTCGACACAAAATGGGAAAAGAATGATTTGTTTTTGAGGAATCTTTAAGCATTGGGTCTAAATGACAGAGGGCATGATGAAAGGATATGCTTGATGGGTTGATGGAGGAAAAAAAAGGTTAACCCTTAAACAATAGAATGCACAACAACGATTTTAACCATGCAACACTAGACTCAGGAACAAAGAGTGTTAGGATACAAAGATGCAAGAACATCATGGTATTTCAGCTAAAAATCATAGGATGGTAGGATTCATATTGAGAGTTTGTCACAAGGAAGGTTTATCTGAGAGAGTGCCATGTTCAAGGAAACGACTGCTGCCAAACCACACTTTCTAATGTTGAATGCAATTGTATTGTCTACTTTCCACATCTGATTAGTTTAGTGAGTCCAAACGGGTAAACTCGTCAATCTTTTCATATTTTAAGAGTCTGAAAAGGATCACAAAAAGAGCGACTCTATGCCCTATCTAATTAGTTTAATGAGTCCAGACAGGAAAACTTGATGATCTTTTCATGTTTTAAGAGTCTCAAAAGGATTGTAAAAAGAGTGACTCTATATCTTGTCTGTATAATTTAATGAGTCCAGACTAGACAACTCGGTGGTCTTTTCAAATTTAGAGAGTCTGAAAAGATTGTAAAGAATGACTCCAGGGTGGTCCCTTTGTCATAGTTATTAACCGGGTGCGACAAAAGGTTAATGGTATACCCGGATTGGTCACTTTTCCATGAGTTAATCTATTGAGTCCGGATAAAGAGAAACCTATGTTCAATAGATGTTGACCTCCTTTTGTTACGAGTACAAGGAGACAGACTAAACTCATTTTTTGTCGTGAATTTTTAATGAGTCGCGCGATAATAAACTCAATATCTTCATCAAATTTTAATGAGTCAAATGAAGAAAACTCAAGGTACCTTTTTCAATTTCTTGAGCAAGGAAAAAGAGGTAAAAGAACTTCTCATTCCTTCTTCGTAGATTTAACGAGCCCAAAGAAGGGGAAAAACTCAGGGATTTTTTTTTATTTTAAGAGCGAGAAATGGTCCCAAAAAAGCAAGTGTTCTTGTTGTTGTCGTAGATTTTTAATGAGCCGGGTGACAAAACTCAGGAATTTTTAGTTTAACAAGCGAGAAAAGTACCTAAAAGAATGCTCGGGTCATCTTTATAAATGTTTAACGAGCTTAAAGAAAAAACTCAAGATTTTTTCAGCTTTATGAGCAAGAAGAAAGTGCCTAAAAAGAATGCTCTAATGATCTTTTTCAGTTTAATGAGCTAGAAAAAGAGCGAAAAAGAGTTGCTTAGACTCTCATCGTATGTGTTTAATGAACCCAACGATGACAAACACGGGGATTTTTCAGTTTTAGAGTGAGAAAACATCCCATAAAATAACATGCTTATATCTTCTTTGTAGTAGTTTAACAAGCCCAAAGAAGGAGACTCGAGGTTTTTTTGGATTAACGAGCAAGAAAAATACCATGAAAAGAATGCTCGGTATTCCTTGATCTCATGCTTGACAATAGAAGGGTCTATGCCATGCATTTCCTCATAAGACCAAGAAAAAACATCGCGGAAGTCCTTAAAAGGGTAGGTGAAGCTTGCAATTTCCTCAAGATTGTAATTGGGTCCAATCTGTATGTTTTTTATGATGCCTGCCTTGACTGAAATATTGATGAGCAATGTATTTGAAATATTTCCCATGTTTCCCTCCGAGTCCAAAGTTTGGATAGTCGTATATGGTGATGAAATGATTTCAGGTGTGTCGGATGATAGGATTTGAAGAGGAATCATGTCTAAATCAGATATTGAAACATGATGGTGCAGGTCCTCCTAAGGTCGTTCTTCTAAACTCGTGATCTTTCTAATACCTTCGTCCATAGGTAGGACTTGATTGAGGGGATCGAAAAAGGAGTAGGTATGAGAGGAATGGTGCTACTATTGGCTGTGACCAAAGTGACCAGAGACTCAAATGTAGATTGAATGACCTAGTAGGCCAATTGAGCTAGTGACAACGACATTTTTTCTCTGTAAGTGTCAATGTCTGAAGGGGCCACGAGGATCCAAGGATCGATTAGTTCGTGAGGAATGGATGAAACCATAGTGATTTTCTATGGAACCACGGGTGGCAGAAGAGGGAAACAACCCATCAAGGAAGAGCCCTTCAATAGACTAGTACAGATACTAATGTAAGAGTCAGGTACACCACCCGCTGAGGGTATAGAGCCGCTAGGTAATGGGCAGTAATCTGGGGTGAAAAAGGACAGTTGATCCACTGTGACTATCTTTCCATCTAAGGGAAATAGGATGATATGGAAGACCAAAGACACAATGGCATTCATGGCATAAGTCCAATTGTGGCCCAAAATCATATTATAGTCGAGTTTATCATCCACGACTTCAGTATCCACCATTATTATTTTCCCACTCAGAGTGATGGAGTAGTCAACAAGGTAACCTTTTGGGATGAAAGTGTGGTCGTCAAAAGCTTTAAGGGAATTCAATAGTAGGGATAGGGTTGGAGAACCCAAAGTGAGCCAACGTGAAGCCAACATGATGTAGGTAGAAGCACCTTCATCGATGACAGTTCTATGTATACCTTTAACTTTCAAAAAGAGTTGCACCTGAGATACAAGCTGGTGGGAAATGGGAGGTTTATGCTTTTCCATGTCGAAAATTGCAAGCATGGAATCCTGTGGGTTGATACCACCAATAGCCGAAAAGAAAAGCTTTCTTTTGTGCCGAACATGTTTGTAATACTTTGAGCACTGACATAGCCGACGGCACTTGCGCCAAGCCTTCTACAATGCTGTAGTTTTGGGCAGCATATACAGATGTATTTTGCGTTGTGCATCAAAGTGCCCCTTTAGGGGGTGAATCACAAGGTCAAAAACTGACCTTTCGATATGCAAATCATTAGGCAGCGATGTGTTTTGACTTGAGGAAAGTTCCTCTACATGAGCGAAAGGAGCTCCATAGGATTTGGCTCTTGTTTGTAGATCTACCATTTCAAAGGTCTAAATGGTAGAGGGTCCTTCACTAGCTGAAGGATGTTGAAAACCACCATTTCCCCCTTGCGGGGCTGGGGTTAGTTTGCAATGAGGTGTTGCTGCTGCTAAGAGGGGAAAGGATTATTCAAGACAGCGGGGGTCCTACCAATATCCTTTTTGGTAATGAAATATGTGAATTCTTGAAGACACAGACACAGATATGTCATGTGGTCTTGCGCACAAAATTTGCAAGGGAATCAGGTGAGTTTATCGCAGTGGTAGGAAGAGCAGTCGATTTGGTAGAGGGGTCCACTGACATCTGGGCAATGTGACCACTGAGTTGTTTTACAGTAGCCCCAAAGATTGTGTCGATAATCCCATCGGCCTGCGCTCTCGGGTGTTGAGTAGTGGAAGCATTGGAGTTGTGAGGGACATTGGAATTACGTCATAAAGAGTGCCAGACTATGAATATATTAGATCTAGTGTTGGGCATGACGTATGGATTGGTCTTCTGTGACCACACCACCTAAGGTGACATCCTTAGCAATTTGGGGGAGTAGGGACTTGCAAAACCAGTCCGCTAAGAGATAGTCTGGGAGGGGAGCTTTGACTAACCTCCGGCTATGTCTCCATTCATGTATATGATCAGAGATGTGGGTGGTGGTATCCTGACGTAATGAAGTGAGGAGATCTGTCCCAGTCTCATAGTGGATGGGTAGCTGGAAGTGCTTTAAGAATTCCATCGCTAGAGCATCGAAGGTATTTACTAACACGCGTGGTAACTCAATGTACCACTTGGCTACGTTTCCAATGAGGGTGCAAGGAAAAAGACGTAACATAACACTATCATCCACCATGGAGTTAAAAACACACCAAATATGATAGGTGGTGATATGGGTGCTCAGATCCTCCCCTTGTTTCCCTTCGAACTTGGGGATGTCTGTTGGTATTTTATGCGAGATTGGCGGCCAAAGTAAGTTATGATAGTTAGGGTCATTTGTAAGTTTGTACAAGTTAGGGATATCCAGCGTTGCTAAGAAAGGCAATGTGTGTGGTGCCCCCAACTCGGACCAAGGCGCTGACATATGACTTGAGGATCCATGCGGTCCTCCCAGCATTTGAGTCCCAATATTATACATAGGCTACATTGTATAGTAGTTTCCTTGGGGTATGGCATTGTAATGTGGATTTCCATGGGGATTGTGATGTTGGGGTATAGGATTGCCCCCAGGATAAGAAATGCCCCCTTGACTCATTTGAAATTGTGAGTAGGGTGCCCCCATGGATTGGTTGGGACCTCTTGGAGGATTCCCGCCTGCCACAAAACTAACCATATATCCTTGATTGACATAAGGAGTGCTCATTTCAATCAATGACTGACCATGCATGCCTGAAAATGGAGGGGGAGCTGTTACGTTCCCAACTGGTATATGCATATTGGGAGTGCCCCCAAATACTTGAATCTGGGTGTTTGAACTATATAATGGATGCCAAACATACTTTTGGTTGAGGGGACCCGCGCTAACTATGCTATATTGAGCATTATAAGGAGCATTGTATGTAGCACTTGTCGAAGGTATAGAATTTGATACTAAAGGGGTGGAACCCGACATAGGCTCGGTTCCACTCGTGGAGGGTGGAATGTGAGGGTTTGTACCTGGGACAAATGGGATAGTAGGGTTCACCATCAACGGTGTGGTGGTGACTATCAACTGGGGAAGTGGTGGGGGACCATAAGTGTCCACAAAGTTCCATGACCCATTAGTTGTCGATGGGAAGGATGGAAATGTTCTAACTAAAGAAATAGGGAGTATAGGTGCCATGGGAACCAAGAGTGGATCCAACGGATTCGTGAGCGGAGGGCTAAAGGGAGGAAGAAATCATACAGTAAATAAATCCTCCAGTAAACTTGAATCGTCAGTTGTCCAAACAGATTCCGTGTGAGATCTTTGAGATTGATTTCAAGAAGATGGGAAATTCAGTTAACTGGAGCTTGGCAGAGCTTCCACAATGAGTGGAGGAAGTCCTAACAATCGTCTAGATTGATGATGAGGGCCATATGTAGCCACGGTGACTGTTATTTTTTATCAATAAATTTTATCGTGATATTTGTTAAAGTCTCAATGATAACACTCGGGTGCCTAAAAAATATAAAAAATTACACTAAGTTGATCTATCAACAAACAGAGGGAAATGACCCTGTCTGATAATCACTGATCACTGGAGATGAAATCTAGTATCGCAATGAACAACCAAGAGGACTGGCCAAATGTATAGTTACAGTTACTCTATAGCTTCACCTGAACCTCAGATTGAGGGGCCAAGAACTCTCATGCAGAAGAGCACCCTCCCAAAAATTAAAGACAGAGTAGGTTCATCTGTGTTAGGTACCAGGGCAGCCCACCCCAGTCACCTTATGAAAGTCCCTAAAATTTTGGCCACTAAGGATACCTCAGATCATAGACACCACTGGGGGGGACATAGTCACATACAGTACATTGTGTGGACAGGATATTTGAGTCCCCAACTCAGCTCCGAAATCCCCGAAGGGATCCCCAATACACAGAATACCCAAAGGAGTTGTAAGAGAAGGCAGGCTACCTTCACTTATAGTCCAATTTTGTCTGGTGTTTAGCTCAACTTTTACTAGAGTGGTCTCGGTAGTATGAGTGCAGAAATAATTTTCTCTCTTTTAATGACACTAGTTTTGGTTTCTTATCTTGGGCAATTTACTCACATTGCCTATCCCAAGATCCTAGCCTAAACTAATGTTTGTTTCCTCTATAAATATTTACTGATTGATTTTAGGTAAATTTTATGTGTAATGTTTTAGTGTCTTCGATAGGGGAGTCGACGTATTAAATGTGGTGGGACTCTGACTCAAAATCATGCAAAAGACAATGCTTAAAAAATATTCAATTCAATGAAACAAATTGTATTCTACAGGGGAGAGTCTTTCACATATTCATATTTGTTCCATGCATCCTAGTCATTATAACACATGCATAACCAACAAAAATCTTTCCAATGCTATCTAACAACTATTTGAAATCAAAATAAAGCCGATTTTAACCAGCTAAGCAGAAGAATGAATAAAAAAAATGTTGATTTTTCTTTGATAAAAACCTTTTAAGGAAGAAAAAAAACCTTTTTCCTAAGAAAATATCTTTTAGGACATCGATATTGCTAACAAAATGCAATTGTAGATCCTTTTTCAGTCCATGAGCAGGCTTCCCATCCCTTTGAGTTTACAAACATAGCTATATGTAAAGATTTGGGGGGCTAACACTCTGTAGCAGTGGCCATAGAGAGTTACTAGGTCCACTAACGCACTGTTTGTGCAAACACAGAGCTTTATAAAGCTCTGTTTACTCTGCTAACTTGCATTAGTGTGGGAAAAGAGTTCAATACAGGGCTCTTAGGATTGTATTCAAGGCTAAATATATGAAGGAAGAATGCAACAAGGTTTTGGTGGGTTAGAAAGGGAATGCAGAAGTATAGGGAGGTCTTAGGAGGAGGAAATTGAGAACTGTTCGAGTGAACTAGGAACTAGATGTATAGTCCCCAGCGGAGTCGCCAATTCCGCTATAGGATAAAATGCATGGTGTATTGGGAATGGAGATACCCTCAAAGGTTTTCTCGAGACCTTTGCTAGTCTGTAAGACTACCTGCAACTGTCACAAAGTTACATGCATGTCCATAAACAATAACTAACTATCAAAGAAAAAGATATTGATTACCTTAAGCCTCCATGTAGATTTGCTGGAGAGTGCAATGTAGCTAGGTGGAAGTCCCCTGAGCCAACTCCAGATCAAGTCCTATGCATAGAAGAGATAAGCATAATCATAGCATACAACCTTGATAACTAATACATGAATACATAAAAGACATCTAGTTACACATAAATAAGCTACTCATTCTAAAAGGTATTGGACAAACAAGTAAAAAATGATAGTACCAACACCACGGAGTAGAAAGTACAACTGCAGTTCTATATTCATGTCGAAAGAGTGATTACAACCATCTATTGCATCAGCCTTCCCTTACCCCTATAGCTTCTTTGTCTCTCTCCTTTCTTACCAACTTCTTATGCTTTGGTTTGAGACTATGCTCAACAATCAAGTAAGCTATCCTTTCAAATGATCTAACCTCTATCACCATAGCCTTAGCTTTGCTTATGTAGCAATTGAGTTAGGGTTGCCAAGTTCCTCCATGAGTCTCTTAAGGTAAAAGCAATGATGTTTCCATGCTTTTTAGCTCTTTCCCATTTTCCTCCTTCATTAGGATTTATAAATCCCACAAATAAGTCAAACTTGAGTTGTTTCCTTGCTTTTCTGAGTGGATTTAGGAGGGAATATAGAGATATTTATGAGTCAATTCACTCCTTTGACCTCTAGATTCTCATTAGGATCCACTAATGTTGTTCACAAACTGACAACTAGAGTCAGTAGGGTCACTAACACTCCCTTAGGCTTACAGAGAAGCTTTATAAAGCATGTTGTCAGTGTTTAGCCAACGTTAGCGTGGAAACAAGGTTTGTGATCTTGGTCTTTGCTTCAGCTATCATGTATTTATCCTCTAAGCTGATGAGGGGGTCATTTTGTTGTATAACACTCCCATCTTACATACAAAGGAGAGGACCCCGCGGCCATATCTGAAGGGAAGGGCAGTGATTTGGCCATCACGGAGGCCATGAAGAAAAAGTACAAGCTGGAAAAGAAGAAGAGGGGCTATGCCATCTTTAGGATCAGGGACAAAGTAGTATGTGTGGCAACCCAAATCATGGTAGGAAAAGTTATGCACAAGTGCCACGCAGATGAGGTACCTATGCTAGTGGTCACACTGGCTTAGCAGTGTACGGAGGGGGTCCAGTTTAACTGGTGCAAATTCCTCTGCACAAAATTTTTAGAGAATTGTCGCGAAGCTCAGGAAAAGGGAAAAACATTCCACTGTGCATGGTTGTTGTTGTCCATAGTGCTTGTAGATGGGGAATTGCCGAAGGATATTCAATTCCCCATAATTGACAGAGACTTATCGGAGGCCGCGAAGTACGCTTTTCTTTGGGCCACAAAGGATGCTAAAAGGATACGTGACAACAAGATCTTCTAGGTGTTCATGGAGATGAACCTTAGAATGTGGATCAACCATAAGTCACAGTTGTCACCCACGGTTTACAACAGTCTGCAGAGTTTTGCAGAACTTAACGTAGACATGCATAACATATATATCAGGGCGCGCAAGGACCCGACTAAACAGTGGGCAAAGCTACCCTTTGTAGCCAATGATGACGCCATTTTCAATGTCCTGGAGGCATGGGTACTGGAATGATGTGCCCCAGACATTGCAGAAATCGAGAAGTTGTCAATGCAAAAGAAGAAAGACGAGGCCAAGCTACGCATCACACAGTTCGCCAAAAAACAAAGGAAGGAAACAACAGTAGCAGAAGTGCGAGCAACACAGGACACAACACAAAAAGTAGCTAAGTAGGAAAAGGCCACAACAGCATAGGAAGCAGCTGCAAAGGCGGGTGAGGGCCAAACAATGCCTTCATAGGGGTAGGAAGAAGAGGAAGCTAAAACATAAGGAGGCATAGACCCATGAACTGTATCAACACAACTGAAGCACTAGAACCTAGCAGAGCGAGTAGGGGCACAAAAGAATTTCAAGGCCTCAAAATTGTCCATTGACCTAATCACCCTAACAAAGGGTGATCTGCATGACATCGGTGAGATGGTGCGTAATGTCACCAATTAGGCTCTCTAAGATTTCATGCAAGAGAACCATATTATGTTGGGGCCCCTCAGAGCAAATTTGCAGGAATTACAGGCATGCCCCCCTCAGGTTGGTACCCTTTCAACCAACCTCACAGTCAGATCCACGGGAGCAGAGCAGATGTTGCGCACACGGATTACAAACACAATAGTGCTACCAAAAGGGGCACTAGTGACATCAAATGAGGCCAACAGGCCTTCGGTTAGTGTGCTAAAAGGTCTCGGTTTTAATCTAGCTTCCCTCCTGCACGAGACATTATATGTGTTGCAGGATGGGATAACTGCAAAGATGTGAGCTATGGAAAATCACATGCTCCAAGTCCTTAGTGAGAAGAAAATAAATATGGAACAACTAAGCATGCAACACGATGAATTGGTGTTGCAAATCAATAGCTAGTATAGGTGATATATGACGCTTACCAGAGCATCCTAGAGCTAGACATCCCAATAGATATACCAGTGAAGGTACAGATCCATAGGCTAGCAGCAGGGGTCCGCAAGGCTAGGGAGGAAATGATAAAGGTTCAGCTGGAGCTGAATCTTCAAATCGCCAAGATGCGGTTAAAGGCATGGCCATCCACTCCCCTGGAAGTCAGAGAACAGCACGCTAGCGCTATCACAATGGGATTGGAGGAAATTGGAGGTGTAGTGCCAGACTACACCAGCATGTTGGAATAATTGCTTGAGATCCTCACAACTCTGTAGGACAACCCCAACATCAATTGCTTAGAGAAAGAGGCACAAGAACTCCAATAGCAGTATGGCAGTGTCCAAGGAACTGCACAGATGGTGGTCCTCACCCAAAGGCTTGCACAGATGTAGTAGGTTAAAGAACTAAAGGAGTAGGTGGATGCGGCATGACATAAGGAAGCAGTCTTAAAAGCACGTGTCTAGCTTTGGATCGAAGAGGCCTTCACCATCATGGCAGACATCGAAGGCAAGCTCTCACGCATGTAGGGGATGCACACATTGATGTAGAGAAGCACTCCTAACACAAAGATCTCTGAACAACATAAGGAACAAATATAACAAGGAGTATCTCAATGCGCTACTGACCTCCACGCAGTTCGAGAACAGTTGGAGGGACTCCACACAAATATCGTTGCGCTGATAGAGTAACTCGAGGGTGAGTCAAAATGTTTGTGTTGGGGGCCTATTGGGCATGGAGTCCCCCCAAGGCATGTTTTTGGGCTCAAAGCCCAAGTTTTGACCGAATCTTGTTGTAAAGCTCCACAAATTACGAGCGTGGGGTGTGAAAGTATGATAGAGTCACAGGGTTGTCCGCCCTAGCTTTGTAATGTAAAGTTAGTTGCATAGACCTACCCATGGTCCGTGGACCATGGGATTGTATAAATAGGGTGAGGCTCTAAGTGTAAAAGGAGAAGGGAAGTAGGAAAAAGTCTAAGTGATTAAGTCAGAAGTTGAAATGTGTCTTTGGGTCATAGACTAGGAGAAGGCTCAGAAGCTAAGTGCACAGAGGTCTAGTAGTCTGCAGCTGAGTACACAGACCCCTGCAGCTGAGTGCACAGGGTGAAGGCGAGTTTATAACTGAGGAAGGAATTAATAATGAAAAGCTATGTTATAATTCTTTGTATATGTTCTTGGGTTAATGAGTGATTGATATAATTTACAAATATATTGTTTATTTACTGCGCAAACCTGTATCAATGGTTTATATTGTTAAGTATACTTAAAGAACTCAAGTAGGAAAATCTAACTAACTAACATTGGAATACTAGTAAGGTCTTGGGTAATAACACAGAGCGCGACATTCAGCCCCTATGTAGGTGTTACACACTAATTTCTCACTGGCCTCATATCCCCAGATCTCAGATAGAGTTAGTCTTTGAGTGACATCTCCACTTTTTCATACATCAAACAAATATGTCCATATCTTCCCACTCATTCAAGAAGATTAAACAAGCGCTCTCTAATCCTAAATATTGACCCTTTTTTCCCATGTTTTTGCATCGTCGCAAGTAAGCATCATTCTTCCTGCGATGATTCTCTATGATAAACTATAAGGTCGCGACGTCATCACAGGGGTACATATGTTTCCTGCGACGGTCAAATTTTAGGGCTCGACACTAGTACTCAAGATATTTATTGCAATGATGGTTCTGTGTACACTACTTCCTTGCGACATTATCGCTGAGCCCTAGTGTATGACTTGAGACGATCCAGATATGGTGAATTAGTTCAAATAGAATGCTTCCGGGTGATTCTAGAGCTGGTTATTGGGTTAAGGGAGTTTGCCTTTCCCCCTCTAGGATGGTAGTTCCACCTTTTGAGAAACCTCCCTTGAGGATAAGCTCCCTCTCCCTCATTTCATGGAGGCTCCTCCTCCTATAAAAGCACTCCCCATTGATATGTTCGGCTAGTTCCTAGTTTTTGGATTTGAGCAAACTGTTAGAAAATTATATATTACGGAGCAATGGAACACATGAAATAATGCAGAAATATAAACACAGAAAACGCACAAAACAAGAGAGACACAGATATATGTGGTTCACCCAGTTTGGGCTACG
>APFE030662735.1:86366-130580 GCA_000404065.3 Pinus taeda
AGACTCCACAAGAAGTATGGACTAGTAAGAAACCCTCTCTTTCACATCTGAAGGTATTTGGATGTGATGCATATGTACATGTTCCAAAGGAGAAATGAACCAAGTTGGATAGTAAATCTGAAAAGTACACCTTTATTGGGTATAAGGATCGTTTAAAGGGTTATAAGCTTTGGAACCCAGTAACAAGGAAGGTTGTGTACAGTCGAGATGTGGTGTTTAGAGAGGTGAAAGATGTTATTAAACATGAAGTCCAACCCAAGGAACCTGTGAAGATAGAGTTTGAACTAAAGCAGGAAGAATCAAACTCTGTAGCAGAAGAGGAATCAGAAGATGAAGAGCCACAAACTCTGGCTATGAGAAGATCAGTTTAAGAAAGAAGGCAGCCAGAAAGGTATAGTCCATCTGCTTTCTATTCAAATTTTTCTTTGTTCGTTACTGACAATGATCCCAGAACTGTGAAGGAAGCAATGGATTCAGAGGATGGAAAACTCTAGAAAGAAACCATGGTTGATGAAATGGCATCTTTGCACAAAAATGAGGCTTGGGATCTGGTGGAGTTGTCGGCTGGAAGGAAACCCATTGGCAGCAAATGGATGTTCAAGAAGAATACAAATGCAGAAGGGAAGGTGGAGAAATACAAAGCTCGGTTGGTAGAAAAAGGTTATTCCCAGGTGCCGGGAATTGAATTTGGTGATAGTTTTTCTCCTGTTGCCAAGGTAGCTTCTATTAGATTACTTTTATCTGTTGTTGCTGCTTTTGATTTTGAGGTAGAACAGATGGATGTGAAGACAACATTTCTTCACAAGGATTGGGAAGAAGAAATCTACATGAAGCAACCTGAAGGCTTTGCGGTGAAGGGTAAGAAAGAACTAGTATGCAAGTTAAAGAAGTCTCTGTATGGGTTAAAACAGTCACCAAGGATGTGGTACAGAAAATTGATACATTTATACGGGGACTTGGCTTCACCAGAAGCAAAGCAGATCACTGTGTGTATTTTAAATTAATTGGTGACCGTGTTATTTATCTGGTCTTGTATGTGGATGATATGTTGCTGGTTGGAAATGACAAAGAAATTATCCAGGATTTGAAGACCCAATTGTCCTCCAAATTCGACATGAAAGATCTCGGTGCTGCAAACTATATTTTGGGCATGGAAATTAAAAGAGATCGGGCAAAGAGGAAGCTCTGGTTAAACCAGAGGAAGTATGTCGAGACAATATTGCAGAGGTTTAATATGCAGGTAGTAAACCGGTGAAGGTTTTCCTATTCCTGTAGGTGTGAGGTTATCTACTGAACAATATCCCAAGACACAAGAAGAGGAAGAGAACATGTCCCGTGTTCCATATGCAAGTGCAGTCGGTAGCTTGATGTATGCAATTGTCTGTACTAGACCAGACATTGCACATGCAGTGGGAGTATTGAGCAGGTTTATGTCAAAACCAGGGAAGGAGCACTGGACAGCAGTGAAGCGGGTTTTCAGGTATTTGCGTGGCACTAGTGATTTTTGTGCTACCAAGGAAGACCAGGATTGGATAGAGTGTTGGATATTCGTGGCTTTGTTGATGCAGACTCGACTAGAGATCTGGGTCAGAGAAGATCTACAAGTGGGTATGTGTTTAAACTATTTGGAGTTGCAGTCAGTTGGATGAGTAAGAAAGAATCTGTAGTGGCACTATCAACTACAGAGGTAGAATACATGGCAGCCACTCATGCAAGCAAGGAAGTAGTTTGGTTGCAGAGATTGTGTTGAAGTATGTGGTTAGTACAAGGAGCTATAAGGATATACTGTGATAGCCAAAGTGCAATTTTCTTGGCAAAGAACCCTGCTTATCATTCAAAGACAAAGCACATTGATGTTCAGTATCACTTTGTGAGGGATATGATAGAAGACAAAAAAGGTGTTGCTAGTAAAGGTGGACACTTTGAAGAATACTGCAGATGCATTGACAAAATTTGTGAGCTCTGAGAAGTTCTCTTGGTGTAGAGAAACAATGGGCATTTCAGGGATGGAAAAATGACTAAGCTCCCCTGTGGCCCCTTGTGGAAAGAAAACAACAAGTGGGAGATTGTTAGGTTGTGTTATATTCTTTCCACGACTAACCTATGTAGTGAACCATGGTGTTAGAGGGGGGGCGGAGCTCCCCCTTTCTTGCGCCGATTGCACAGCGGGGGGGTCACAGGGGGGGTGGCAACCTCCCCTGTCCGAGGGGATTGAGGGGGGCGGGTAGCCCCCCTCTATGGGGTTCGGGGCAGCACCCCAGGAAAAATAAAAAATTGGACCCTATATTAGGTTGGGTGAACCTACCTATGGTTTTCGGTCCATGGCTTTGGACGCGATGGTTTTCGGTCCATGATATTGGATGCTTCAGCATGTATAAATATGTATTGTAACATTGAAAGGAACAATAATGAAAAATCAAGCTGGTAGTCCCCGTTTTTGGGATCCAGTGAGAATCTCTGTGTATATGTGTTTTATGTGTTATGCTCTCGCATTTTTATTTTTCCTATGATTTAGAATTCATATGCAGGTAATTTCTATACGGGGTTAAAACCTACAAGGAACCCATCTTTCCAATAGAGTTCGAAATACAAACATTAAGAATAGCAAAAGAGATCAATCTGGATTTAAATGAGGCCTAGAATAACAAATTACAACAAATTAATGAGCTAGATGAAATTAGGCTCTCAGCTCTTCAACACACTGCATTAATTCAATAGCAAAGAGAAAAATGGCACGACGCCTTGATCAAAAATAAAATCTTCCATGAAGGACATTGGGCACTCCTATATGACTCTAGGTTTCATGATTTTCCGGGGAAACTTCAGACTTGATGGCTTGGACCGTATGAAATCTAGAAAGTGCATGACAATGGCACCATTACTTTGACTACTATCGATGGATCTGGACATACCTTTAAAGAAAATGGTCACCAAGTGTGACTATACCATAAACCTCTTACTCGGGAATCCTTTTACCAGCAGCTCCAAGAAGATTTTGATATACATATTCTTGCTGAGGAAAATAATCCTTCCTTAGCATTGGTTCACTAAATAATTTCATTGTTTTTAAACTTTGTACATAAGTTTTTCTTTTGTGCTTGTATAAACTACTTTCTGTATAGATTTTTGCATTTCTATTTTTTTGTTGTTCCTTTCCAAAGGAATAGCATTTCCGCCTTTTTGTTGTTCCTTTCCGAAGGAACAACACTTTTGCATTTTGTTGTTCCTTTGCAAAGGAGCAGCATTCCTACTTTTTGTTGTTCCTTTCCGAAGGGACAACACTTTTGCATTTTGTTGTTCCTTTCCGAAGGAACAACATTCTTTCCTTTTTGTTGTTCCTTTCCAAAGGAACAACACTTTTGCATTTTGTTGTTCCTTTCCGAAGGAACAACATTTCCGCCTTTTTGTTGTTCCTTTTCAAAGGAACAACAGTTCTGCACTTTGATATTCCTTTCCGAAGGAACAACATTTTTGCTATTCCTTTCCAAAGGAGCAACACTTTCGTATTTTACTGTTCCTTTCCGAAGGAACAACATTTTCACTATTTGATGTTCCTTTCTAAAGGAACAACACTTTCACATGTTGCTCTTCCTTTTCGAAGGAACAACAATTTCAAATTTTTTCTATTCCTTTCCGAAGGAACAACACTTTCCCACTTTGTTGTTCCTTTCCGAAGGAAAAACAGTTTCGCACTTTTTTTGTTTCTTTCCGAAGGAACAACACTTTCACATTTTTGTTGTTCCTTTCTGAAGGAACAACATTTCTGCATTTTTGTTGTTCCTTTATGAAGGAACAAGAATTTAGTTTTTTTTTTTCATTTTTTTTGTTCCTTTCCAAAGGAACAACACTTTCGCTAGATTGTTTTGCCATTCCTTTTAAAGGAATAGCCCTCCTTCACATTTTTTCCTTTCTACTGTTCTTTCTGAAGGAACAATAGTTTCGATTTCATATGATCTTAGGTTGTTCTGCCAAAGGACTGGTATTTTATTTTGTGTTTACTTTATTTTTTGTTCTGTTTAAGGAACAACTATTGTTCCTCTTAAGGAACAGCTATTGTTCCTCTTAAGGAACAACAGTTTCGAGTGTATTTTTTTTCTTTTTTTTTGTTGTTCCTCTTAAAGGAAATATGGTTTTTGTGTGCGGAGTTATTTTGTTGTCCCTCTTAAGGAACAATATTTGTTCCATCTAAGGAACAAAACTTTTTAAGTGCATATTTTTTGTTTTCTTGTGTGTGCGTGTGTTTCACCATTTAGAGGATTTTTTTCTGGATAATGATCCTTTTAAGGCACAGGTATACATTTATGTGGGAATACAAAAGCTAGAGGATACTGAAATCAGCAAACCAAAGAAAAATCATTATCTTCAGAGAAATTGCTTTGAATCAATAAGAAAAAAGAGGAAAGGACACAACTATTTATATCACTTTGCTGTCTTTATTTTCACTAAAACCAATTTGATTGAATATTTTTATCATGTTGGTTCTTTCTTAAATCTTCATAATTCTCTTTGATCATTATTACTGAATAAGAATAAGGGAATATTTTTTTCTATTGAGATGTTCAGACTTCTTCCACCATCCCTACTCTTAAGGAGTGTTATGCCATCCTCTATATATAAATAGGAAAGTGATATATAAAAGAAAAGAAAAAAAAAAGAAGAGAAGAATATATATCTATATGATTGCTAACATGATTTGCCAAATGAAGTATAGGGGGTCTCATCAAGAGCCAGCCTACCATGATCATAAGGAAGTAAGTGAAGTGGCATTCCCACTATGGCCACCACACCAGGGATATGATCCAAGAGGCATATCAGAAAAATAAAAAAAAGGTCCTTGGAACAAGAGGTCTCATCATGAACCGGCCTACCCACCTTTCACTCCTTCCTGGTGAATGGCATTGTGATTCATCTGGTCACCAAGCCAACACAATGGCCTCCATTCTGACATTGCACAACACTTTCCTAGGCA
Organism: Pinus taeda; assembly: GCA_000404065.3. Classification (NCBI taxonomy): domain Eukaryota; kingdom Viridiplantae; phylum Streptophyta; class Pinopsida; order Pinales; family Pinaceae; genus Pinus; species Pinus taeda. The sequence goes on from APFE030662735.1 coordinate 91,336, forward strand.
TACACAAAGGATTATGGTTCGGAGGGTGAAACAAGCAACTCTGTCAAGGTTATTGACACCTGTGGGCAACAGAGCTCTGCTGATGGTATTAAAGTCATACTTTTCTTACACCAATAGTCATTATAAACCCTTTTTCTTATATCTTTATATTGATTTCAAATGAGATTATGTTATATAACCCTTTCAAACCTTTTATACATGAAAAATCATTTATAAATTAATCATAATGGTTAAAGTGGATAATGACCGCACAAGAACTTTTACTTACGTTAGTTGTCATATCCTCTATTTTTAGCATCATTTCACAACATTTCCATATCTATTTGCGATTTCCATCATAAGCCTTGATTTCAATAATCTGTTGATTTTTGTAATCATGTCATGGATATATACGTTGTTCCTTTATTTTACTATATGACTACAGTCCAGCATATTGCTCCTTTATTTGATGGCTGAGGATGACCTATCACATTTCAGGGGGGCATGGATGACCTCGATAATACACTGGCATACGTGTCAACTCCTTATTTGGAGGTACTATGACTCCATCAAAACTCAGAAATAGCAAGTTTAACGATATTGATATTTCCCAAAATGCAAAGCTTATTGTTCCATCGTTATTTTTGTGTTTTTTCTCTGTGAAAATTAACAGTGTGCTAAAGCTTGAACAACTTGTTGTTCCATCGTCATTTCTATTTTTTTTCTCTGTAAACAGTGTGCTAAGCTTGAACAAAATGAGAAGCAGATCAATATGCAACGAGCCACAGGTGTTAATGATCTCTGACACTGCACGTGAAATTTTAGTGAGAGCGGGATGGATTGCCTACCTTAACCAACTACAGCAATCTAATGAGACGATGGCCATTGAATTCCTGTATAATTTGCAGGAAGATCATTCCATGGTGAGGGGGAGGCAAATCACAGTAACATATGCGATAATTGCTGAAGTATCATGACTGCCAACCATTGGACCAGTATGGACCCAAAAAAAGTGAGACTTCAAGACGCTATACCGATCTTCCAGGATGAAGGACAGAGCTTTACTGTCAAAGGAAAAGGAGTCATGCCTACAACTTTGGGAGAATGATGGGTAGAATTAGCCAGGATTGTGAAAAGCTACATCACATGTGATGGTAGAAAAGACATGGTAAGACCACGCCATCTCAAACTGTTAGCTGTATTAAAACAAAAATGTGTTGTGAATTTGCCCGCATACTTAAATTTTTTATTGCATGATGCTACTCAGAGTATAAGAAAATCTTGTCATCTAGAAATGGTAGTAAGTCATCACAGCTTAATTCGGCTAATAGTCAGTTGTAGTCTCGTTCAACATCAGATTACTTGGGAAGAATTGATATTCTCAATAGATGGGGGATTGGCCTTACCAGTCCCAAAACAAAAAAGAACTGATAACACATCAATGAGACCGTAGAAACGAAGACAGTCTACCAGATTGGGGAGAAGCAGGGGAATGCTGGGAAGTCCCCAAGAAAACAGTAGCCAACCATTAGAGATATATGACTCAGAGGATGAGCAACCCCCATAACTTGAAGGAGGGGAAAATGAAAAAGAGGAACTGGAAGAGGAAATTGAGCACTCCGGCGAGGAAGAAGGGGAGAAAGCAGAACCACCTAGCGAAAGCCCATTACAAAACCCTATGCGAGAAGATGAATTGGCCCAAATTTTGGCCAACATGGGGGAGTATATCCAGCCCCACAGCCCACTAAACCTCGATATTGAGGTAGGACCATCACAGGAGCACTCTACTCACAATAAGAGTGCAACTGAAGAAATGAACGATGAGGAAGAAGAGGAAAGGCAATCACAGGAACACTCTACTCAGAGTAAGGGTGCATCCGAAAAAATGCATGATGAAGAAGAAGTAGAAGCAGAAGCCGCCCGGGAAATAGCAAATCAACCTAGGGTTTCCACCCATGAGAAACCTAATCAGGAGGACGAGAACATTGAAGAAGTGTTCCAAGCAGAGAACATGGAAATAAGCTAGGGGGAGGGTACAATAACTGAAGAACAAAGCCCAGGCCCAAGAAAAGAAACAGTTGTTCCTTCGAAGAAAACGAATGAAATCCAAAGTTTGCAAAAGGAACAACAAAGACTACTAAATGTAGTAAAACAACTCAAACAACAAATAAGGGTCCTAAAAATGGGGAGAATCTCAAAAAGAACCCCTGAAACAAAGGATGCATCCACCCAGATGAAAAACCATAAAATGAAGACCAAAAGGACTCAAATCGAACCCATTATCATTCGAGACTGTAAGGAAAAGCATGCAGTTGTTACAAACGTAGAGGCCCAAATAGAAAGCACACATGTCTATAATAAGGACGTCTAGACAAAGGCATTGTCCTCTAGCATCACGATTGACCAGACAATTCATGAGAAGGAAATGCAGACTATAGGAACCAGATGTCACAATAAGGAGATCTAGGTAGATCTCCAACCCAAAAATGTTTTGATGGACAATGATCTGAGGATAGTGAGACTTCAAAAATATCTGGCACATGCCCAAAAAATGATAGAAAATCTCACAAAGGAAATTGTTCCTCAGGAGAAATATCAACAGTTACAGCAACAAGTAAAGAACATCAATGCATTTGAGAGTGAGGCCATCGATAGATGGTGGAGGGCAGAGGAAAAAGTTAAAAAGGTAACCAATAGACTAGACACTGTTATGAGTCAAATGGATACTCTATGTTCCCTATATACTAATGTTCTAGCATGTGGGGCACTTGCCAAAAGCTATGCTTTGTTTTTGATGGAAAGGTACTTACAATTAAAAATTAAAGGTATCAAGGCAGGGGTGCCTATAGAGTTAAAAATTATTGATGATTTCATAAACTTATGTAAACATTATGGGGTGAAAGTCCAGTGATTTCTATGTGAGTTTTATTTGCATAATCTTGTTTTGGATGGTGAAACGAAAGAGAACTCTAGTCCTTTTGTGGGTGATATCCAACTTCAGGCATTCATCTCTTTTGTTATTAACCAAATAAAGTTTCTTAAAGCCCTACCTTTCAAAGACAGGAGAACGGGTTAGATTTGTGGGTAAGGGGTGAACCAAGAAACCCCATTACAACTGTGGAAAAAGCATAGAATCTTAATGAGAAAGAAGGTTGTGATCGAGACATTGGGACCCATTCACACAGCAGTTGTCTATCAAGGGCTAGAATACTTCCTAGCCATCAAAGACCTTGTCATAGCAACAACTAAACTCTGATGGAAGACTTCCAATCGGAATGTTTAGGACAGAGAGCCATTCAAGTACAAAAATTTTAAGTTAGCTGATGATCGCCTGGTTACCTATAGTAACCTCATTTTGAGGGAGGGCCCACATTGGTTAGGCTATAGGCTTCGAAGTCAAATTATATGGTATCCTACACCAAGGTATAAGGCCCTATATGAATTTCCTAAAGGCCAGACAGGGCAAATTTTTGAAGTTTTAGCTAGAAATCATAGTTTTAGACCACTGCATGAAAATCCTCCTCCAGCCTATTCCCTAACTGCCTTGCATATAAATTACAATGTTTTCATGAGGGCATGAAAAAGGCTAAGCTGGGGGGTGTGTTGAGCATTGGAAAAGGTATGTATTTACCATTTATTTCTTTATCTTTTCCTTTGAATCATAACTTCTTTACACTCTAATATGACAATATGATTAAAGAATTATGGTAGAATTAAGGAGATTTGTGATTAATGAAAAATGACTAATTATTGTATTTTTCTATACAAAAAGTGAAGAAAATGGAAAATCACTATTCAAGAGGAAAAGACAAAGCAGGAAAAACTACTGTCCCTTTGACAGGAAGCCATATCTAGACGAGGAGATCAAGATCAGAGCACATAACCCAGGAAAAGGAAGAGGAAACATTGCATCAGCACAAAAATACAAAATGATAAGTTGGAGATCAAAGATATGGAAAATCCCTCAGGATCCTTTGATCCTAAGGGATCGTTGCTTCAAGACTTATTTGTATTTTTTATACTTTCACCTGGCCATTATAAAAATGGATAGCGCTAGTAGCCCAAGGGGCAGATGTTATTGTAAATTTGTAGAACTTGTTGTTGTAATCTTAACTTTGATCATTGACTCTCTTTAAAGAGTGATCGCTGTAACTCTGTCATTTATGATCAATATATAACTCAGTTGTTGTTCCATTATTTGATTTTAGAGTAACCATAGCAGTGCTTCACTGGTGGCTAAGGGCCCAGACCTAGTGGATTCACTTGCTTCTTGTATCATTATTTTATGATTACAATCATGTGTGGTTTGCTTTCCTTTGCATTTATTTAATTCACTTTACTCAGTAATCTTTTGTTCCTGAACATTTCATTGAATTGCTCTGTTATATTGAAATCGTAATTGAATAGAAAAATTATCATTTACAATCGAAAATATTATGTCATGCCTTCTGAAACAATATTGCATTATCTAATTCGGATTCTGCTGTTTATTTATAGTTGCTGTTGTTGTTCATTTACAATTGATATTGTTGTTCATTTACATATTAATATCGATGTTCATTTACAATTACGATTGCGGTTCATTTAACTACGGTTCACTTACAATTGTGGTTGTTGTTCATTTAACTGTTGTTCAATTATAATTGCAATTGTCGTTCCTTTCTACCTATGGTTAATGTCCTGTATGCTAGAATAAGATTATTGATTCTATAGCGCTGTGTGTTTGCACTTAATTAATTTTGTTGTTTAATTTTTGTAGATTTACTTAGATTCGTTGTTCCTTTCTTAGATTTATGTTCAATTCCTTTATTAGTTAAAGATTGTTGTTCAATTTCTTTATTAGTTAAAGATTGTTGTTCAACTCGTTTTGGTTAGCATCGCTACTTAATTCATTTCTATAGATCAAGATTTGTTGTTTGATTTTTTCAATAGATTAGTTGTTGTTCCTTTTTTGTAAATTGAATTGTTATTTCTAGCATTTACTTGAGTGTGGATAGAAAGATCTACAACTGTAACAAACATTGATTATTTTTGTCTAAGTTCTTAGATTGAAGGTCTTGTCTGTGATTGATTTCCATTTACATCAGTTTACAGGGGAAAGAGTTATCATTACTACATCCTTGATTGATGGTTGTTGTAGTTTCTTGAGTGAATCATTTAGTGACAAAGCATTTAAGTTCCTTGCCATTACAGTTAAATTTTGTTTCCAGCATTCATTTACTTTTACTTTTGTAAGCACTATACTGCAAACATTACTCTTGAACAAGTGACTGCCTCAAACTGAGTACACTCTTGAGATAAAAAATCATACCTAGATTGATAATTAATGTAGGGTAAATAGGGGTTAAAAGACACTTTTTTATCACTCAACAGAGGTCTAGGATAGAGACATGCTCCAATGTTGTTAAACCTAGTCACTATTATTTTTGCTTAAGGTTGGGTGATTCCTCCTTCTGTGATTCAATAGTTGCTAGTATGTACTTCTGCTCCCCATACTGTCGAGTATATATCAGGAGACCCCACTAGGTTATCATCCTATCATCCATAGGAAGCCGAGTCTGCTACCTTACGAACCGTAATGCACTAAACACAACATTCAGGAAGATTGACTGCCATACCGAAAGTCCTTGGTCATTTCTCTTTCATTTGATCACAAAGGTGTATATGCAGTTTTACGGTTTGTCTGGTAAACCTCTTGTCTAGTACTCCAAAGTAGTCACTTTCATTCCTTTTCGACTCCTTAAAGGAAAAGAATCATCTGAGCACTTGTCCTTTCAGGTTCATTAAATATTCAAAGGCGACTAGAGTCATCTTTTGTCCTTTTTCTCGACTCTTTAAAAATGAAAAGTTCAAGTTTTGTTCCTATGTCATAAAATTTATTCGACCACGCTCACATTTTCCCTGTTAATCTTGACTGTGTTTTGGTCTGTGTCGCGTTGTGACCCTACTCGATTATCTCCTTTTTCAGGATCTTGAGTTAAGACATCCTAGCAGAATCACCAATCCCATCCCCTGTACCAAGCGACCACGACTCTGCATCTCCTGTCGCTTCTGAGGTATCGGCTGTTAGTGATACCCTTCCTATTATCTTGAGTATTCAACCTCTTGAATCTCGAGCTCTAGGAGGGGACTCTTATGATATTAATTGGAAACCTATTTAGGAACCTTCAGAAGAGGACTTCCCCGTTACTCCCCCAGGTGTTTTAGTTGTAATGTCTTCTTTCGACATGGATGAGATGACCCCCGTATCCAGTGAAGAGAACCTTGTGTCAAGTGGAAAAATTCCTCTACCCATAGAGGGTTTCCCCCTTCGCATTACCTCTCTTGGCATGACATTGGCCCTACACTATCGTGCATTGTCTAACATCATGAGTTCCATATCTCTTAATTCAGGTTCTATGTGGTCTCATACTATAGCCCCAACTTCAGAGCCTTTCGTACCTCGGATTCACAATGTGTCCATCATGTCTGTTCCATCCATACCTATTGTTTGTGTGGCCTCTACAGCTCCTACTGTTAGTTCCGTTTTTGTGTCCTCGGTGGTTACCATTGTTGTTGGGCCCTCAGTTGATCCCACTAGTGGTGGCCCTTCAGCCTCGGCATCTGGAGTCATAAATCCCACCAGTAGTATTCCACTATCTTCCAGTTCCATTCTAGCAGGGTGGACATATGAGAAATATATGTTTTCTCTTCAAAATTCAGATCTGCATAATCCATTGCATTATTACGATCCTCGAGGGACTCATATTTATCATGCTAGGTCCCTCCCTCCTCAGCCTACGGTTGAGGTTTCCATTCCATTATCCATTCCCTAGACTCGTACTACTTACCATGGTGGCCAAGAACAACCTTTCGCTTTTCAAGGACCAGCATACCAAGGGCAACCATATTAAGGGCAGTCGTATCAAGGGTAGTCGTATCAAGGACAACCTGTTGGCCCATAAGGACAACCCTTACGGGGACAACCTTCGGCCTTTATGGTTTCCTCTTTCACTTACATGGGACAACCTTCTGGTCCACCCGATAAACCTCAATTTCAGCCAAGCCAACTCGTTGCTTGGTAAAGTCCACCCTCTGGACAAGTAGGTCAACCCCAATATCAACAAGGCCAACCTACTGTCCAACCAAGTCAACCCTCTAGATAGGTAGGCCAACCTCAGATTCAGTAAGGTCAACTTACTATTCATCTAGCACAACCCTCTGGTCAAACAGGCCAGCCTCATCCTCAGCAAGGTCAACCTATTACCCAGCAAGCTCAACCTTCTAGGAAAATAGGTAAACCTCAGTATCCACAAGGCCAGCCTTCTAGCCAGTTGGGTCAACCTCAATTTCAACAAGGACATCCATCTGTTCAAATCAATCCATCTCCTAGTCAACCAGGTGCTCAAGCACCCAATGTTTCTCAAGCCCCACCCAGTTTCCAAACTTAGGCTAGACTCGAGACACAAACCAATCTCCAAACTCAAGTTGGATTTCAAGCCCGACCTATTTATCAAATGTAGCCTGGGCCATAAGCGCAGTTTGGAGCTCAGCCACGATACAGTATCCAAGCACTTTAGCAACCCCAAGGGCAACCTCAAGCTGCTCTGTATCAGAATTATCAGCAACCGCAGGTCAATCCTTATCAAAATTTTCAACAGCCCTATGTTGCTCCTGTCAGTCAAGCCGATAACCAATGGGTTGTTCGTAGTCAAAACCCAGGTCAATCGTCCGATTATACTTATAACCCCTATGGGCAGAACCCTTATGGACAAAACCCTTACGGACAATATCCTTCTGGTCAAACCCAAGGGGGGAACCAAGGGATTGGATGGAACCCTAATGTTGGCTTGTATCAGAAGCCTATGATGTCCTTTAATCCTCAATTATCTCTCCTGGAAACCTTGGAACTACTGGGTGTGTCCAAGCTGATAAATGATCCAATCCTTCATAATCCGTATTGGTTTCCATTTCTAACGTGATTGTCCTAAATTTGACGGTAAGTCTAGAGAGGACCCTCAAGCACATTTCATGACTTATCACCTTTGGTTCTCATCTAACTCATGGCTTGACGATTCTATCTGCCTCTGCCTTTTCCAATGGACTCTCACTAGCTCAGTTGCGAAATGGTATATTGAGCTTGCTCATGGAACTTTCCAGGATTTCAATTCGCTTGCTATGGCATTTATTACTCGCTTTCAGTTACCGATTCATTATGAAACAGGACACATCTCCTTACATCTTTGAAATAGGACACATCAACGCACATATCCAATAATATCCATGAATGAAGAAGGCGATGTCATTTGATTAAGTTCTGGATCCCTGATCAGATTCTGAATGACTAGATTACTACCTCATTTGTTGGTCTGATAGCCCGATATTGCCATGGAGGCATGTGTCACTAAAGAGAAAGCTATTGTGCGTGCTCAATTTATTGATTTGGTTTATTCCCATTCTGATACGTTGTATGATTTTTTTCCTGATGCTCCATGACCGGGAACTTCTAAAGCTCCCAGAACACCATTTGTCAAAATTGTCATTAGTTCTGTTACTTCATCCTCCCAAAAGCCTTCTGTGACTTGTGCGAAGCAAAAATCTACTACTCCAAATGAAAATGCTTCTCAGGCCTTATCTAATCCTAGTAAAACTTCCGAAGTCGATGCCATCTTGTCCACCATGGAAAACAAAGCTTAGAAAGGTAAGAAAAAGGGTTAAGGAAAAAATAAAGCCGATCTACCGAAGCAGGATGCTCCTAAGCCTCTGGTCGATGAAGGTACCAAATGCAAACCCAAGTACCCTTGTCTCATCTGTGACGAGGATCACTATACTAAGGACCGTCCCAGATGGTCTGAGATTAGTTGTTTTCTTAAAGGCACCCCTGGAACTCCTACTATGCTTAAGGAGCCTTTTCCTTCTCAACAAACCCAAATGGTGGTTGATCAACCTCAATCCTCTTCCACTTTTGGCTCTCAAATTTTCATGGCTAGGACTATTCCCATTCATATTAGTACTCGATCGAAAGAATACCCTCCACCCACTAGAAAGGAACCTAAAGTCTCTTTAAGTGTTCCTTTGTCCCGTACTGGCCCTCTACATATTGAACGGCCTAGTACTAAGTCATTCATTCGACCTCCTACCAAGGGAGTGCTCCAGAAATCTTCTTACAACCCTAATGCTCATGTCATGCAGCACTATAGAATTATTGAGGACTTAGCCCAAGCCCCTTCAGCTATGTCCGATTTAGAAGTCCTCCAGAGTTGTCCCTCCCAAAGGAAGTCTCTGCTATCAGCCATTGGTGGCATTGACCCGACCAATTCGGATTTAATCACTTTTGATCTTGAAAATCACGTATCATGATTACCTCATCAGATTGCTTTCCTCTTTCAAGTTATCATTAACTCAAAAAATATTCATCGCATTATTATTGATGAGGGCACCTCCACTTGCATCATGTCTGTTGCTTGTTGGAAGGCCATCGGTTCCCTGATGTTGATTAAATCTCCAAATACCTTGGAAGCCTTCGATGGAAGAGATTCTCGTCCTTTCGGTATCCTCCCACATTTTCCCATCACTCTAGAAGGGAAGACAGTTGAGGTTGAAGTCAAAGTTGTTGATGCAAATTTAACTTGCAACCTTCTCTTAGGTCGAAGTTGGACATATGCCATGCGTGCTATGGCTTTATCTCTATTCCATGTTCCTCATTTTCCCCATCAAGGGAAAATCATCACGATTGATCAATTGTCCTTCTTCACCTCTTCTTATTTGGATGGCATCATGCCATTTTTGGAGCATACCTCTGTTCCCTATGAAAGCGTCGGCGTTGGGCTTTTTAAAGATCCTACCCTTATGGGTGTATTTTCGCTCTAGCCTCCCAACGTTACCCCCATTAACATGATTTCTGTCCATTCTGATCCTTGGGTTATCCCCCCCATCGATCAGGTAGACTCTTGGCATGACGTCATGCCATTGAGTCCTGCCGAGCTCAACTATATAGAAATTGTTTTCGCATCAACTCCATCCTCCGATCCTGCTCCATCGAGCAGGTCTCTCAACACGTATGTACAATCCCCTTGGCTTGGAGATAATGTTTCTTCGAATCTGTTAAAGGAAATCTTTCCTTCCGATGAACCTCCTTGATTCGATCATCACCATCGCTCCTCGTTTCTCCCAAGTCATGGGGCTATGACTGCCTATCTAGAAGTTTGTTTCTTTTGTTCCCTCATAGCCACTTCAAATGCCTATTCAAGTTCATGAAGTTTTCTTTGAAGGCAATATGGGAAACATTATGCAAACGATGCCCATCGACATCTCTGTCAAACCAGGGATTGTTGAGAATATCGACATTGGAGTTACCTGTACTCCAGAGGAGATTCAACTTTATACCGATATTTTTAGAGAAATTTATGACGTTTTCACTTGGTCATATGAAGAAATGCCCGGTATTGACCCTAGTGTCATGGCGCATGAGATCCCTACGTACCCTGGTGCCAAGCATGTTCAATAACATTTACGCCTCATGTACCCGAGAAAAGTTGCGGCTATTAAGGGAGAAGTTGAAAAACTTCTCAAGGTAGGGTTTATCTACCCTATCCCACTGACTAACTGGATCTCTAATATTGTCCCTGTGACCAAAAGGCAGGGCACTATTAGGGTTTGTGTTGATTACCATGACATCAACCATGTGTGTCCAAAGGATAATTATCCTACGCCCTTTATTGAACAACTCATCAACGATTGTGCAGGGAGTGTGATTTACTCGTTTATGGATGGATTTTCTAGTTACAACCAGATTAATATTTCGCCAACCGATCAACACAAAACTACCTTCATCTGCCCATGGAATACCTTCGCTTACAAGAAGCTTCCTTTCAGCCTTAAAAATTCTGGTGCTACCTTCCAGTGAGAAATGTGCTACGCATTCCATGACATTCGTCACATTGTTTAGCCATATCTGGATGACCTCTTGGCTCATTCAGCAAAGTGGTCTGACCATCCAAACCACCTTCGCAAGATTTTTCTTCGTTGTCAACATTATCATATTCATCTTAATCTGCATAAGTGTGTCTTCTACGTCGAATCCGGAAAACTCCTTGGGTTTATCGTCTCTAAAGAGGGCATTTGTTTAGATTCGCTCAAAGTTGAAGCTATACTGAATCTCTACCTCTTTGCAGCAATTGCGGAGTTTGTAGGGAAAAGCTAATTTCTTACGTTGCTTTATTCCTAACTACACCGAGATTGCTAAAGGCTATACATGGCTCCTCAAGCGTGACAATCCCTTTTTTGGGATGCCACTGCCCAAGATTCCTTTGAGCGACTCAAGGCACTCCTTGTTTTTGCTCCCTTATTGTGTCCACCTGATTATCATCATGACTACACTCTTTATCTTGCTGCTGTCAATAACACTATTGGCATGGTTTTAGTACAAGACGACGATGACAGTTCCTAGTGCGTTATTTATTATCTTAGTCGCAAGCTTCTTGACATGGAAACTCGATATGCTTACATTGAGAAGCTCACCTTGGTAGTTGTTCACACTGTCCAGCACTTCTGTCACTATATTTTATTACGCATGACGACAGTGATTTCCAATTGCAACCCGATGACGTACATCTTGTCACGTCAGTTGCTTGGGGGAAAGTACTCGAAATGGATTGTTATCCTTTAAGAGTTCGATTTCGAGTTTACTACTGCCAAGTCCAAGAAGTCCCTTGTCTTCGCTAAATTGATTTGCTCGTTACCGACCTCTACTGCTCCCTCTTATTTAGAGGATCGCATTCTGGACAATACCCTTTTCTTGACCAGTACCCTTGATCCCTGGTACGGTGACATTATCATCTACCTCCAGACATCTTCCTTCCATCTTGATTTGTCTAAGGATGCTCGGAAATGTATTCATCATCATTCTCAACCTTATCAAATTGTTGGGGACACCTTGTACCTTCTCGGTGTTGATTTAATTCTCCATCGTTGTTTGACGTTCAAGGAAGCTAAACAAGTCTTAAATGACTGCCACTCTAGCACTTGTGGTGGTCACATGTCTGGTTATGCTATTGCCCAAAAGATCCTCCACGCTGGTTATTTTTGGCCCTCTATTTTCAAGGATTGCATTCTCGTTGTTCGTTCCTATCATGCATGCAAAATTTACCAATGGAAGATGTGTGCGCCCCCATCCCCTTTGCATCTTGCCATTACTATAAGCCCTTTTGCTAAATGGGGCATATATTTTATGACCTGTAACCCTCGCTTGGCCGGGGGGCATGCGTATATTATCATTTTCGTTGATTATTTTACAAAATGGGCCAAGGCGATGCCTACGTTATCTAATTACGGTAAGACAATGGCTCAGTTCTTATTCAATCATGTAATTACTCAATTCAGAGTCACTCAAGCTATTGTCACTGATCATGGTTCTCATTTTCATGGTCATATGATGACTGAGTTAATGACCCATTTAGGCTTGCATCACGATAACTCGACGCTTTATTACCCTTAGGCCAATGGCCAACTCAAAGCCATCAACAAGATGTTGGTTACGATGGTTCAGCGTACCATTGGAATGCACAAGTCTAATTGGTATTTGATGTTGTTTTCTACCTTATGGACCTACCATACCTTAGTGAAGGATGCCACCGAATTCACACCGTTTCAACTCATTTATGGTTTGGAGGCTACCCTTCCGATTGAATGTGAGATACCTTCTCTCAATATAGCTGTCGAATTGCTCCCAATTACTACTCCTGTAGAAGAATGCCTTCTTTACCTAGAGCTACTAGACGAGACCTGTAAAATCGCCTCTTTAGTCATCGATGTACAGAAGAAGAGAGTGAAAACTCACTTCGATCAAACTATTACTCCTCGTTCTTTTATTGAGGGAGATTTAGTCCTATTGTACAATCAAGCGAATGATACACTGGGGGCAGGAAAATTTGAAGTGATGTGGCATGGGCCATATATTTTGAAATGCATTTTCTAGAAAGGGGCTTATGAGCTAATTGACTATGAAGAAAATCCTCTCTTTAAGCCCTGAAATGGGCTTTATCTAAAAAAATATTATGCATGAATTTTCGTGTGTCTGCTGTGTACATACGTGTGTTTATAGTTTGTGCATGTGTGGCTTAGTGTGTAGGTGTTATTGCCACTTATTGTGATTTTTACTTCTTGTGCAGATGTTTGGTGCACCTTATATCAATTTCGCTGATGGTACATGTCGTAGTACATAGAATCTGTCTTCCGCGGCATGGGTGATCTACAATCCTCACGGTGAGTTAGTAGACCTTCAAGGTGTTTGTTTGGGGTGTACTACAAACAATGTCGCTAAATATAGCGTTGTCATTGAATTATTGACTGAGGCCATTAACCTCGATATCCGTGCATTGATTTTGAATCTGGACTCTCAACTTGTTGTTCTTTAACTTAACGGGTGTTATTTCGTTAGAAACCCTCAAATTTTAAGATTGTATTTGTGTGTTCGCTTATTGGAAAGAAATTTTTATTTTGTCACATATCAACACATTCCTAGGAGGCTAAAAATGTTAACTGATGCATTGGAAAACCATGTATTGGATACACATTTACACAATTTATAATCAAACAAACATTGTATGCAAGTACTCAGACACAATAATAAAACATAGATAGCTATATATATCGTGTGGCGCACCAAGGCACTCAAAAAATAATGTGTATGTCAAAAAATAATATACATGTTCAGATACATCCGAGACATATGTCTCTCAAAATAATGGACAATGAAACCTAGGCGACTACTGTGGTGGGTTCTGCTCTCTATAGCAGATCACTGCCCGTACTACTCGTCTGAGTAGTCTATGGACCCTGGGAAACACACTCACAGTGTGGTGCTGATACTGTCGTGGGACCTCCTAGAACAATCTATAGTCCAAGATCCCCTCAGTCAAGCCCTCTAGGTTCTGCGTTATCTCCACCTCTACATCACTACTTGGAGGTGGCAGGGCCAGTTCTCCGTTCTCCTCCCTCTGTGTCATAGGAGCGAGACCCATAGGTCTCTCAAGTTCAATGTATGCAAAAATGAACACAATTATTAAGACATATACATTTAAAATCCAAAAATAACGTAAAATAAAAATTGAACTATAAAAAATATGGTGGTTAACCAAGCATGTTACCTCTCTCATCCCACTACTCTCTAGGCGGAAGCGGCATGTTTGGATCTCCTTTGAATTCAGTACCCGCACAGGGCCAGTCCTCGACAAATACCTGCTGTCAATGCAGCCACTCCATGAAGTCGGGACCCCATGATACTGGCTGACTGCCACCTCCTCGTGGCGTCTCATGTGGCCATCTGGTGATACAAGTCTCTCGTGGTCCCAGCAATGGGACTCACATGTCCTGTAGTTGAAGTAATGGTATCCACTCCAGCATGAGTGGTACTAGGATGGACCCATATCCAAACTGTTTGGTCTCCCCAAGATGGCAGTTGGTCAACTATCTCTTTATGTTTAGAGACACTGCCTCGGCCCAGTCATAAATGGTCGTGCTAAGGAAATCTAAGGCCAACATCAGTTGGGTTTTAGTCACCTCATGCTATGCTTGAAAGCCTACTGCTCTTGTGATCGTAAATAATAGGATGTGCAGTGACAATTCCTCCACTGTTGGGATCTATAACTTCCCACTGGTGGGTGACTTGCGTGCCCTCGGGCACGCTCTTGCAATCAACATATCAACTGACTCTCCGAGGACCCGCATGCTGCCCATGTGGGGTCTCTCTCCTCGATGAGATAAGCATGTAAGGAAAATATATCGGTTGCATCAAACTCAACCTCCTGAACCCAAATGATAAACTTACCCTCTATTGGGTTCCATGAGTGAATCAAGAACTCTAGCAAGTCCAGTTATGCTCGCAAAAGGGGTGTGAGGAAGAAATTCAATAATCCACAGTTCCAAAGAACTTGTATGCATTCTGGGTCCGTTGCACCTCTTTCATCATCAACGTCGTGAGTGCGTTCTTGCCATGCAAACACCATTTTTTCAGCTTGCATATGCAAATTCCAATTGATTAGAATTGATTTGAGCTGTTTTTTGGGTCTAAAATGATGTAAAAAAATGAAAAATTTTATGTTTACTATGCCATCATAGTTGTTTCTAAAATAGCGGTGATGGCCACCTTTCATAGTTCAATATTTTCTAGATCGTTGCAGGGGTACACGTGTTTCCTGCGATGATGCCGATTTTGGCATGTGTAAAATCCCTTATCATCAAAAACCCGTAGAGGGTTTCTGCAATGACCAGGGTGCAGTTTTGGAACCAAAATCCACCAAAACTCAACCAAAATTCATCAAATTAGACCTAAAAACAATCAAAACACAATGGCAAAGGTAAAATACTTACTTGGTGAAAGTATGGCGTGAAATGGTTGACCACAGATGAAGAAATTGACCTCCGAAGTTTGCACAGGTACATATTGTTTAAAAAATTAACATGGTTGAAAATAAAAAACAATGTAAAAAACGTTTTTACCACAAGTCTTATATAAACGTTTTTTGAAATTTTAGGGTTTTTTAACTGTAGGACTTGAGTTTTTCTATAGTTTTTTATTTTCCTCATGGTTTTAGGGTTTTTGACCTAGTTTTCTAACATCACAATGTGTATCTTTGTCGAATGGATCTTACATTTTGTTTTCTATTCAGGAACAAGGGTGATAGATACAGTTTCTGGTCAATGCATGCTTGGTACATACTGTTATGCCCCTATACCAATAGGTGTCATATATCATGATTGACTTGGTTTAGCTTCGAAATATGTTCATACATTTACTTGTTTCAAAGGTTTTCCATATTTGTAAAAAATAAAAATAAAAACAAATACGTAAAGAGGGTATATCCTAAAAGAAAAATCAAAGGTGAAAAGAATAAAGAAAGGTCAAAAAATGAAAAGAAAATGAACCCCAACAAAAAAAGAAAAGACCATGAAAGTGTGCAAGTATAAATGCCACTACTATTTACTTTATGCAAAATAAAGATTGTGTGGAGCTTGTCACTTATGTCACAATTTCATGAGTAGTCAAACATTCTAAGCTTGACTAGCTCATATTTTCAATTTTATGTTTTAGAAGTAGAGAATAAAGATATGACCAAACAGTGTAATCTTGTTAGATAAGTAGATAGGTAAAGTAAATGTTACACAAAAATGTCATCACCTTGATTATTTGCAGTCGGTGTAGGTCTATCACCACCTATACCAGCTTCCTAAGCAAGTCTTAAACCTCAGCTCTTCAAAACAAGCTTTAGAAATGAGAAAAAAGACATCAAAAAAGCAATGTAACTCTGGTACCCCACTTTCTCTTACTTTTGCCTGTGGGCCCGCACCTTTTGTTCAAGTTATCTGTGTACTTATACGCTCTGTATGTAAAGGGGAGGGTGCGTACCCCTGTAAAAGTCAAAAGGCGCAATCTTTATCTTAAAAAACTCATCTTGGGTTAATTATAGAGTTTTCTAGAAGCATTTGTTATGTGAATTGTTCGCTCCAAGTGGTTCATGCATCCCATCATAGGAGGAACTAATCCCTTGTTGTGAGGAGCTATCCCTTTGAAGGAGGACTCTATCCCTTTGAAGAAGGAGCTGGTAACTGATCTCCATTGCACTATAAATTGAGGCATTGGGTCAGTGGCCAGGGAGGTTAGAAGTTGAACTTTTGAGGGTAAATGCTAGTGAAATCATGACTTCCTATTTGAGCTTAAGAGGAGAGATCACATACCTTTTTTTCCCCATTAGGGAGTGAGTGAAGCTTGTCAAAGTAGAGGAGACTTCTTGTTAGACCCTGGGAGGAGCTTGTACAACGTCAAGGTAAAGTTTGTAAGGTTCTTCTCTTTTGAATTAATACAATCAAGCTCATTTTTCTCAACAAGTATCTCATGTTATTTGTTTCATGGACTCCTTGACTTCCATGTTGAATATGTTTTATAATACTGGATATTCAGGTGCTATTTAATCGTTTGCCTTGTTTGTGCTTGCAGGTTTGCTACAAAGGAACTTACTTGGATCAAAGGAGCGAAGGCATCTCCAAACTTGCGTTCGACATGAGGTAGGCCCTTAAACACATTTGTTTACCATTATTTATAAAGTGCATTTAGAGAAAGATAGTTTTTGGTTGGTTTGTTTGTCATTAGGTCTTCATTAGATTCTAGGAAGGTGTGTCGTGTCCGCAAGATCGACTAATTCCGCGTGACCGCTATGCAAGATTAATATGATTCTTCCCTCTTCATTCCTTAAAACTCCTCTAAATCCGGCTATTCCTGGATTACCTTTGGAGGCTCCATCAATATTGAATTTCAAGTAGTTTTTCAAAGGAGGCTACCAGCAATATTTCTCTGTATTCTTTGTCATTTTCCTTTTTCCAAGCCCTTGTGGAATGATCTTTTGCAATCCCAGCAGTCTGAGTGTTCTCAACTCCATTTTTGATGGAGGAGTCTCTGGGATATTGTGCACTGTGGTGCTGACTGTTTCCCTTATCTGCTTCAGAATCAAATCATATAGTTTCTGAGGGTTGGCTTTTTCTTTCTTAAAGATTCTCTTATTTCTTTCTTTCCAAACATTCCAGATAATGAATCTTGGTGTGGAAGCCCATGCCCGATTAAGCACCTCATTCTTCAAAAAGCTCCTCCTCCAATTATTTAGGGTATTTGTGATGCTCCCTCTATCCCTGTCTGATTGTTGGAAAATGTTAGAAAAGGAATTCCACAACCAGGTGGTGTAAGAGTAGGAAAGGATGTGCTCCATAGTCTCCTCTTACTCTTCACAAAGCTGACATTTAGAAGGCCCCAAGACACCCCTTTTTTCTGATATTGTCCCAAGTCAAAATTTTCTTAAGGTGCACCAGCCACATAAAGAGCTTGACCTTCATTCATCCTTGGTGGGACCAGAGTTGCCTCCAAGATGTTTTTGGAACACAGGACTCCAGCCCCAGGAGAATATACTTTGCCTCTTTCAGATTGAAGGTACCTTTGTTGTTGTTACCCCATCTCAACTGATCCTGCCCCTCTGTGACCATGATCATCCTCTATTTTAATATGCTTCTCAGTGCCTCTGCTTTTGTTGTTATGAGGCTGTTATTTCTACAATCAATGTCACTCCAGTTTCTCCACTTGTCATGACCCTGAGGGATGTTCCAGAAATCTTTAACTTTGTTCAATCCTTGGGAGTATGTTTCCTGATGGAGACTTATGAAGTCCTCATTTAACAGCGCTGGTTCTTGTTGCCATTTGTCCTCCCAAAAGAGTGCTTGCTCACCATCTTTGATTTCCCAGAAACTGTGTTGTTGCACTATATTTCTATTCTCCTAAGCCTTGTTCTAGATGAGAGAGCCCCTTATATCTCCTGACATTCTGATGAGATCATTAGTGTGCTAAGAGTTGGCATATTTTTCTTTCCAAACCCTTGCCCAAAGGGCTCATGGCTCTTGCACCCATCGCCACCAAAGCTTGGCTCCTATCACTTTATTAAGAATCTCTTGATCATCTAAGCCTAGACCCCCATGGCTTTTGGGTTTGCAGATTTTTTCCCAGGAAACCAAGACCCATTTCTTCCTTGTTTCCTCCTTACCCCACAGAAAATCTCTTTGAATATTTATAATTTGTTCTAAGACTCCTTTGGGAGCTGGAAGGGCTGATAACATGAAAACCGGGATGGATTGAAGAACTTCCTTTGTCATAACCAATCTGCCTGCCATGTTCAAGGCTCTGAAGGTCCATTTTTTAACTTTATCCTGCAACTTAAGTAGCACAGGTTCCCAAATATTTTTAAGCATTGGTCTATCTGTGAGAGGTACTCCCAAATATTTTGAGGGGAGGGAGTCCCTTTGGAAGCCAAGGATTCTGGAGATATTCCTTAGAATAACAATGTTAGTATTAAAGAAGAATATTTTTTATTTTGTGAGATTAACTTCCATACTTGAAGCCTTTGCAAAATCATTGAGGATTTTCTTGTAGGCAACCACTTCTTTGACAGTGGGAATACCTTGCAACATGGTATCATCTACAAATTGTTGGTGAGTAAGAGTCTGTCCATTCTTCGTTACTTGAAGACCTTTACTTTTGCCCATGTTTTTAGCCTACTTGATAGCCCTACCAAGTCCTTCCATCATGACGATGAAGAGAAAGGGAGAGAGAAAGGTGAGCGTGCTTGGCCCAGGCAAGTATCCCCATGACTAGTCAACACCCTCGCTCAGGTTTGAGCACGGGACCTCACCGTCTTTACGAGTTCGACTTTACCAACCAGCCGCCTCCGACGACCTTAACTTTAATATATTCATTAGGAAGGTTTATGAATAATTTGATATTTTTGCCTAATATTTTTATTTTTGTGGAATATTATGAGAATATTAGGCAGATTATGAAGATTTGGAGGAGATAATTTAGGGTGTTCCCTACTATAGGAGGATTAATAATAAATAATAAATCAACAAGATATTTATGGAATTAAGGCACAGATTGTGGAACTCCAATGATTGAGAAAATCTAGGAATGCGTTCCACTAATCAAGGGATTTTGGTGGGGAAAGCTTCCTCCATTGATGGGGAATGATTCCTAATCATTTTGTATAAGTACCAAGTCAAATTTGCCTCTAGAGATAGATCTTCATTAGTGTTCTTGTGAAGAGAACTCGTATTTCTACAATTCCATTGCATTTTCATGTAGGGATGTAATTGTATTGATGGAAAAATGAATATTGGTGTCATGTTAAACATTAAAATCTTGATCTCCTCCATAGGTCTCTAAGTTTCCTTGGGCTTGGCCATCCATTTCTTTCTTTTCACTTCGTATTCACATGCATCTCTAGCTTTTATTTCTTTCTATTTCTGCATTTAGTATTAATGATTTCTTGTTGTAGGATTGAGTTAAATGGATTATGTAAGTTCTTTTGCAGGATCACAAGCACTATTTAATCCTTGGAAATCATTTGAAGTTCATAGTAATCATTGAGCTGCTTGGATTAGTCTTTTTATTCCCAAATCTAGATTGTTGGACCTCCTTTTTAGCAAAGAACTGTAAATTTCTGTTATTTTTTAGAGCATGCTAACAAGCTTCAATCGATTTGGTTCCTCTTGAATTAGATCACAAAACAAATCTATTTCATAAAAAAAATTACACCATTGCATTTGCAGTTGATTAGGTTAGGCATTTTTTAGATTTACTAGCTCACTAGTTCTCGAATTTCTAGATTTTCGACTAGTAATGTTTATTATTTTTTTTTGCATGGGTTAATAGAGGTCTTTTTGAGTGATTCCACTTGGAATAGGGACCTAAGACATCCTAGTTAATAAAAAAAAATTGCATTCAATTTAGATTTGATTTTCTTGGTCATTAAATCCTCACCAATTTCATCATTTCACAAGGCAACTTCTCCAAGCTTTTTGAGCAAATCCATCCATCTCCCAACTTTGGTTTTAAGTTCTGAAGTGGTCCTAGGAACTCCCTTGACTCATTCCATCCACCAAATACCTTCCCTAATATTTCCATCACCTTAAACATCCATCCTTTTTCTCTCGGCTGTATCTTGTAGGTTTTCAGGGGATCCTGTAGGTTTTCTTGTAGTGGCCTGTTTTGAGGCTGAATTGAGGGAAAAACTCTAGGAAGCCACACAAGGTCACCTAAGGGTCTCCCAAGCCTTTCAACTATTCACCATCATCTCCAAGCTACTTGCCAAATCACCAAAAGAGATTAGCTTTCACACTCTCACATGAAAAAAGACAAAAAGAAAAACATATTTATTTTATTCATTTTCATGCACAACAGTAGAAGGTTTGATGGTTTGAATATGCATGCTTAGGATAGTAGGATTGGATACATGTTAACTTAGAATTCTTTTGAAGCAAATCCTCTTAGCAGTTAGTTAGAAAATGGTTTGTTTTAGCATTTTTTTTTAGTCTCTTTCCTTGTACTTTCTTTCTTGCAATAGCTTAAGGTTCCATTTCGAATATTTCATTTTCTGCAATTAGTTTAGGATTTGACTTCAGTACATGCACTCCATTACATCATGAAAATAAAGGAAACATTGTATGACACACATATAGTGCCAATACCTCTTAATTTTGCACGAACCCCGGGTTGATAATTAAAGTTGGTAGCCTTGGGAGTTGCAGAATTCTTGTTGAAATACCGAGGCTCATCACTTTTTGGCATTGTTGTCGAGGAGGTGTCAAAATATGCATTGTTTTCTTCTATAGTTAATTAATTTCTTTTTACTTTTTGCAAAAACAAAATATTTTATTAGGGATATTTAATTTAAAAAATAGGAAAGTGCATTACATTAGTGTTTTCATTCAATCATAAAAACAAAAAAAAATCTTTAACACCAACCCATATGCCCGCCCATTTGATCACGTGATGCAGTAAGAGCCACATCACCATTCACTTTTGTAGGTAGAAGAATATGTTAGAGAATGT
The DNA here is from genome assembly GCA_000404065.3 of Pinus taeda. Taxonomy (NCBI): domain Eukaryota; kingdom Viridiplantae; phylum Streptophyta; class Pinopsida; order Pinales; family Pinaceae; genus Pinus; species Pinus taeda. The sequence goes on from APFE030662735.1 coordinate 112,715, forward strand.
AGAAGAAATGGATGGAGATGATGACAATGAGGAAGATCCTCTTGGATTTCCCATTCAAGATACTGAGAGCAATGTGCACATGAAGAACATCCCTTCATCTTTTCTTCCAAAATTTCATGGTTTAAGGTCAGAGGATCAAGAAACCTTTTTCTTTGAATTTGAGATTGTTTGTAGATCTTATGAATACTTATTAAAAACTCAAAAACTGATATTGTTTCAGGAAACATTGAAGGATAGAGCTCTTAAATGGTTCATGATTTTTAGGGACTAATTCAATAAGATCATGGAATGATATGCAAAAGATATTTATAGAAAAATATAAAGATCATGATCTTAAGAAAGAATTTTTTAGAATCTATCAAAGGGAAGATGAGAGCCTTGAGGATCTAATAGAGAGGCTCATGTATAATGTTAAGAAGGTAAAACTACATCATTTAAGATCTAACACACTAAAAACCCTCTTACTTAGAACAATTAGGGATGAATGGATTGATCTCCTTAATCTCATGAGTAGAGGTGATGTATATCAATTATCATTTGAGGTAATTTGTGAAACATGCAAACACATATCAAGAGGAAAAGCAAGAGTAGGTAAATCAGTAAAGAGTGGTAAGTCAAGCTAAACTTGGAAATTTGTTTCATGATTTTAAAAAAGAAATTCTTAGCAATCTAACAAAACAAGTAAAAATGTTAAGAATGCAAGATGAAGGAAAAGAAAATGATGTTATTTATGTTGCAAAATCAAATGATGTTAAACATTGTCCATCATTACCAAGGTTGAAGGAAGTTTACCAAGAGGACAATGGAGAAATTCAATCACCAATGCAAGTATGTTATGTAGCTCCAAGAGGACCATGGCAACCTATTCAACTTCGTATGATGAAAGAGCCTAATGCATAATTTCAAGGTTAGACATATCCACCTCAAAGTAATTGGAACACACCATTTCCTTGGAAACATTGGCCATTTCAACCTCAAAACCAATCGTGGCAACAAGGTTGGAAAGGAACTTATGGGAGCCATCTGCAATATCCTCAATATTTTCCTTAATATCCTCCATACCCAACTCCATGTTATCCCTACCATTCATCTCCACCACAACCACAACCCCATCCACATCCATCTCAAATACACACTCCCACTCAACTACCTATACCACCATTTCCAAACCCACACATTGAAGTAGATCAACACACTTACGATGCTAAGGTACAACACTTCCAAACATCTCCTTTTGAGGTCAATGGTATTCACCATAGATTAGTAAGAGTATTGCAAAAAAGAGAGTATCTTGATATCATTGAAGGACCACATCTAGAAGAAGAAGATTCAAATGAGAAGACCACATAATCATGGGTTGCACTTGATGAAGAGCAGACATCAAAATCAGAGATCGAGAAAGCTCCCTCATGATTACCATCAAATCCTCCATGTATTCAAGAGATCAATACGCAAAAAGAGGAATACTTGAAGGTAATGATAGAAGAACACATCCAATATGTTCCAAATCCGCAAGTGGACCAGAGGCATCACAACTATATTGAAATATGGTTTCATACAGTCACTAAGGTGCAGCAACACTCTCTTCTCCAATTGTGCTTGATATCATTAAAGTCAAAGCATTTGATCACTCAAATCCAGGTACATGTCAAAGCATACATTTCAAGCCTCCACATCATTTTTTATGTTGCCTTGATGTGCACATGGCCCCATTGGAAGTATTCTTATACTTGAAAGTGATTTTAATTTTCAAGTAGGGTAGGGTAAAAGGAAAAAAAAATGAAAAAAAAGAGAAAAAATAAAAATCTCAAGTGAAAACCTCCTTGGAGGTGTCTCAGATTGGATCATTGATTGAAAACCTCCATGAAGTGGTCAATGGGTTGGAAAAAATAAAAAATAAATAAAAATAAAAATCCTAGGGGAAAACCTTCTTTGAGGTGCCTAGGCAGACCTAGTAGTTGAAAACCTCCTTGAGGCGAATAGTAGGCCTAGAAGAAAAAGAAGAGAAAAAATAATAAAATCTTTCCTCCATGTATGTCTCTGATGAATGAATGTACTCTCCAACATCTGCAAGAAAAAGAAAAAACAAGTTGGTACTAAAAGATATATTGGTCAAGGCTAGTCAAAATAAGTCAAATTTTGACTTTCTCCTCCTTTGCTCCAATGCTCTGTTGGCCCTCAGTTTTGGTCTATTTTTGCTTAGGGAAACCTACTTAATCCTTATATTTTCCATCCATTTTCCATCACATCCATCTCATTTTTATGTATTTTATGCATATTCAGGTGTTTAATTTTAATTTTGCAATTTCTAGAAGTTTTTATGAAAATTGAGTTTCAAGTGCAATTTTGGACTAAATTAAAAATTCCCGTAATAGCTATGTGGATGACATGTTTGCAGGACACTTGGGCTCGATTTTGATGCATGAATGGACAAATTGGCAACTAGGACTAAGCTAACTCTACTTGGTTCGGCCAGAACAAGCTTTATTAGGCCTGGTCAAGACTGGTCAAACATGACTAGTCACCAGAAAATCCCTAGGAAATAGGGCAGTTTTAAGATTTTATGGGATTGACCATATTTCTTGGGATGAATTGGATGAGTTCGACTTAGATAGGTGGATATGAGTAGGTATGAGTGTTAGAGTAATATAGATCAGTTTGTTTCATTAAACCTCTATTTAAAGCCAATACTTTGATGGCCTTTGTAATGGAATTTGTATGTAACTTTTGTATAACTGGAGTTGGGAGCTAATTTGAAGAACTTGTTTCATTCAAATTTGTTGTTCATGCTTGGTTGATTTACTGAAGTTGTTGTAGCTGAGATTTCTTCAAGTGTGCAAGGCAAGGATGGAGGGGCCCCACACCAAGCTAAGTACACTTCTCGGTTCAATTTTCATAGTTTTCATAGACTAGTTTTTGTTTCAAATGTATTTAGATGTGTGATGATTGCTGAATGAATATTGGTTTAATTCTAATCTACATGTGAAGGGACAAAAAGGAATTTAAGTTAAATTCCCTTTCTATTTGATATTGAACTAAAACTGAATTTCATTCTCCATTTCTCATTTGAAGTTATTTCTACATTTCTGGTTTGAAGCAATGGTGATTGTGATATGGTAGGATTCTGAAGAAAGACAATCTGGACCTCCTTAGTTAGGAGCCTCTTCTTTTACATCTTCTACATCATAAACCATTGTTAATTAGTGCTCTTAGATTTATCTTCATGAAAGTAGTATTGTAGGGAAGGACAACCTGGTTCTCCTAAGTTAGGAGCCTCTTCCCTCATATATTACATAAATGAATTAGAAACTGTTAAAATAGGTTTATATTTGTAATATGTACTTCTTTAAATCTTTAATCTTCTAAACTTGATTATATCTTATGTCCACATACAGTGGATTTGCCTCCAAGTTTTACAAACCCAGATTGATAATTAAATACTTGTGTTAATTTAGTCAATAAATTAGCTCAACATTTTGGTGCCGTTTCCGGGGAGGTAATTATCAGCATAGTCAAATAGAATATAAACAAAAACACTAAAGGTTTAGCTAGTATACATTTCTCTTAGTTATGTTTCTTTATGCCTAGAAATAGAGATCCTAAAATTAGGTTTCCAAAACAAAACCCCCCAATAAAAACATAAAATCAAAAAAATAACTACAAAATCCATTTTCAACGAAAAGATCTAAAAAATGATGTTAACGAATAGGCTACAACACTACTCCATTCTTCAACATTCTTTCTCATCAAATATTTATGATCAAATCAATTTTCATGTCCAAACATTCATTAAAGTATATTTTTCAAATTTGGATATGAGTTTACTTATGATATTGTTACGAAAATGGATGCATTGGAAATTCTCTTATACTCGAGAGAATGAATTATTTTTATAAAATAAAATAGAATAAATAAACAAGTCAAATGAATTCGCAATAAGACTTCCATAATAAATTTGTTTCAAACAATTTCTTCAAATCATTGTTCAATATTCATTTGAAAGGACTACATGGAAAAATGCAGTAAGAACAAGCCTATTTTGGGTAACCATATAGGATCATTTTGAAATCATGTTGTTTTTTTACATATCTCTTGAAATCTTGTTTCGGAACCCATTTTTAAGTTCTCAATTTATATCACAAATAAAAATGTGATCAAAATCAAAACTAGTTCTCAAGTGAAATGTTGAGGACAAAGTTAGTACAGCCTATATTTGAGGTGTCTAATGGAAATATTTTTATATGAAATTCATAGGGACGATAGCCCTTGGAATATAGTTTCCAAATCAATTTGAATCACTTCAATCAGATATCATATGAAAAAGTTATTCTTGAAATACTAACTGCTTGTCGAAAAATCGACATGGTAACAATTCTAGGTCTTGACTGTTCATTGGCATATTTTAAATACCCAATCATCTTATTTTCAAAACCTATTTATATGTGAGATATATATTCAAGTATAGTTTAAGACACAATTTGAATCATCCAATTTGGAGGTGAAATGAAAAAGTTATGCCACATTTAATGACTACATGTCTTCAAATCAGCATAGCAAAACTCTGCCTCCTAGGTCTGTTCATCACCAATTTTGTGATATCAAGCCTACGAATTTTTAGGAATTTTTTCTACGAGAAAGAATAAAATTAATCTACTTTAATATCCAAGTGGAATTACATTGATCTTATCTTTATCGAAGAAGCTATACTTCAAATAGTGATTGTTGGTTTAGTTAACAATTAACAAGCAACTCTATCAAACATGGCACTCCTTATAATTTTTACCATATCATTTTACACCATTTTGAAATAATGTTTATACAGGAGGTAGCCATATGAATTCACTTCAACTTGGATTTGGACTCACTCTAATAGGATACCAAACGAATATTTTGTAAACAAAATACCGTTAGGCGGTCTAGGCTGGCCACCATTCCTCAAAGGGGTAAATAAATGCATTATGTTTGTCAATCATATTTGGACTTGTTTTCTAAGCAATTATTGTAATGATTTACATGTTTATTGAAAGCATAGAGACTGTACACCTCTCTTCCTCGATCATCTAATATTGTATTGCAGGCAAGTGCTATGTTTTTGCAAGTCATAGGAAGAATGAAGGAGTGAACTCCATGGATGAAGTAATTTTCAAAAGTCAAATTCATATTCCAGAATATGAGTACAAATGTTCAAGTCAAAGCAAAGTGAAAATTCTCCTGATGTTTATTTCATTCAATGAAACTCAAACTCTTGAAGCTTTCTCTTCAATGTTGACCACCAACATAAACAAACCCTACAACATGATCGAGATCAAGGCAAAAATACATGAAGACAATCATTAGAAGAAGCAGTCAAGTTCAGTACTATGTTAAGTCACATCAATATCCAAAGAAGCCTTTCATATTGAATTCATATTGTTCATTATTTGATCCTCATTATTTTTTTTTTCATGATTTGAATTCATATTGTTCATCATCCATATTGTATGTTAAGCTCCATGACCAAGCATGTTGAAGTCCAGACTTACTACTAAATCATGACTTCAATATAACCTATTTCCATAAGCTTTCATACTTCCATACTCCATTACACCCCACCTCCATCTGGAAAAGGAAAAAATAAAAAATAGAAAAAGATCAAAAATAATAAAGGAGTTTGGTTGTGAAAATCCACGAAAGTGGCACAATACAAACTCGAATTCATATTGGAAAACCAACCAGCTTGGCCAATATGAATTCTCTATTTTGTTTTACCATTTCTTCAGTTTGAGTTTGCAGGAATCATCCTCCAAAATAAACAATACTTGAGGACAAGTATTCCCATCAGCAAGGGGGGAAGGTTCACAAAAATAAACTTAGTTGTGCAACTGAATTGACGACGAAACTTGTATTGTTGGTAGTTGGGACCTAAAATATTTTTGAAATCAATTGCAGAGGGACCTGAAATGTTAGCAAAAACATGTATATATTGCATAAAAATGTACATGATAAAAGGGACTTGAGTTATCATGAACCAATTGCAGAGGGACCTGAACGACATCAATAAGCAATGGACCAGAATCAATGAAGAACGTAGAACGGGAAGCATAAATAAGCTCTATGTTTCTATCTATCTACGATATTCGAACAAGACATATTCATCCAATATTGTTAAAGAACAACAACATTCATCCAATACTACAGGGAAGTATAAGAATAGTAAGCGCACAATTTTGCTCTTGTAAATCCAAATTTTTGTAGAAATTTTTAGATTTTGTTAAAATTGAGTTAATACCTGAATGCATATTTTATACATTTTCCTCATCCTATACCCATTATCCTATATTCTACATTTACATTTACCCTACACTAATCCAATGTACATATGTACATATTTTTCATTCCATAACCCTAACATTTCATAACCCTAAATATCATTTTCTATTTACCTATATTTATTTTCTACATTCCATATTCATTTCATAACCCTAACCCTAAGTATTTTTCCGTAAATCAAAATGGATCAAAGTGAGGATTTAAAAAAGTTGAACCTGCACAAACAAAGCAAGCATCAGTCCTATGGAAACAATTTTAAACATGACCTAAAAATGGTCATTTTAAAATTATGAGAAATATTTCAAATACATGTGCAAAGGACATAAGAAATGCAATATTTCAAAAGGAAATATATGCACATTTTTGAAAGGAAGTGAGAAAGGTAATACAACATCATATGCGCATTTTGAATGAAAATACAACAAAGACATGCCCATTTTGAAATGTATTAAACACAATATTTTTGTTCATAACCAAAGTGGCCAACGGGTCATATCCTGCTGCACGGAGTTGACAGTCAAAACAAGACTGTAAGTGTAAGGATCCAAAGGTAACAGAACAGAGTGTGTGAAGGCCGAAAGTCACCACGACAGCACCATAAGGTCGGAAGGCCATACATCTGCCAAATAATAATCATTGAGTGACACACAGCAGAAGGGGAAACATACCCAGCCACCCCGCAACATTTCGCAACTGAGAAATGGCTGAGCTAGCCTCTTCAAATGTCGTTGAGATGACCACAGAGATACGAAACACGTATATTGATCAACAAAGGCCCTTGATTGGATTTTGATGACAGGGAGATATTCCAAATATTCTGATAGATATAGGTGAGTGCGAGTTCAATTAATTGTTATTGTTGCACATCCACTGGACCGCCGAAAAAGGATGACAGGTCTTTTGGGAGCTTGGGAAACTTAATACATTTCTATGGCTTCAGTGAACATATTGTCAGAAATGCATACAGTGTATTCCTGATATAATTCTATAGGCCTTGAAGTGGATTCGTGGAATTACACGGAAAACTGGGACATTCATAAGCAGCAGCAAAAAGGATTAATTCTACAGTGACATATTTATGTCGATTGCAGAATGAAGCAGTCAAATTTGATGTTCGGCCAAGCACAAATTTCGCATTTCATACCTGAACAAAGAACAAATAATGTGGAAACATAAGTAGTTGTTTTATCTACCATAGCATGGTATCTTAGTAAGGAGGAAACATATCTACTGAAAACAAGGATTGTTGCAGCTCAGAACCGTAAATTTGCTCCCATCACATCCATTTGAGGCTCAGGAAAGATGATAGATTCGAGAAGCAAAACGTTTTGACAGCGGAGGATAAAAATAGCTGAGACCAAGTAGGTAAATTAATGGAGATAATGCCAAGCCGTAATTTATGCAGACAATCCCTCAGATTATGCAGTGAAGTGTCAATGAAGTTAAGCATCAAAATTTAAAATCGAATCCCAGATTTTATGTTCCAGATCTAGTATGCGTAAAATTATCTGCCACCTGTAAGAGTTAATCCCGTAAATTCATCAACAGTTAGAGGATTACGAGGATAGTTTCATAATTTTGTTTAAAGAAATTTCATAGTATGGAAATACAACTTCAGTTAAGGATTTGTCACCATAGATATACGTTGCCACTTTCTGCCACCTGTAGATTTTCAAACGCTGAGAGAATATTTTTAATTGAAATTGTTTTTCTTGACACGATAAGCTAACAAATTCCAGAAAATCTGTAGAATGAAGAGGAATGCAATTTAATAGCTCAGAAACGTCTTCAAGTCACCGCCAGATATAGAGGAATAACGCCACTTCTTCAACAGCAGTCAGATTAATTACACAGTGAGTTTGCTTGCATGAGGAGGCAGCTTCAGGTTAACATGTGATTTGGTTACGTAGGATAGAAAAATCAAAACAAATCTTGGCCAGGGTGTCTTCACAGATCATATTTTCCCCAAACAGGATTCCTTATTGAAGTTTGACTGCATGTTGAAATAATGACTGAGAAAGTTTTGAAAGCATGTGATAGCTGCCAAGCCAAAAACTACACCTGTCCATGCATTTTTATGATCAAACAGTCGAGTTTTAGCTTTGATGCATGAAGGAATGGGTCTTTAAAAACAAAGTGTGCGCTTGTGTTTGAATATTTGGGTTTACATTTGAATACGCAGAGCCAAAATTACATTAAATATCATATGTTGATGTAGTGTTTGATATTGGTCCTTGGGCAATATGAGAGTTCTGTTATATACACAGTGAGAATTTTCTAAGCATAATGAGCGCAACTTTTATATCATTTTTTTTTCTGACACGGTGGGCACATTTTTCTCAAAACAAAGCTTCAGAAGACAGGAATCGAAACATGAGTTTTTGATCAATGGCTTCAATTCAACAATCAGGAAATGAAGCGATTCTAGTTTGATGTCATAGGAATATGTTAAGAAAAACGAAAATCGAAAGGAGGAATTATGATATGATTTCATTTTTTGTATATTTCTTTTCCAAAAAGAGTTCAATTTCTTTCTTACAAAAGTGTGTATAAAGATGGATATGTTTTTTGCATGAACAAAGCAGAGATGTTGCAAAGACAGAGACAAAGGAGTTTTTTTTTTTTTTTAATTTGGTGAAACAGAGGATAGAATATAAGAGATAGATTAATAAAAACATGTTTATATCAAAACTTTGTTCATATTTTTTAGGATTGGTCTCATCTATTTGTCAAGGGAATTATAAAAGAGGTAAGCAGGATGGTGGAGCAACATTTGAAGAAAAATTGATTGCAAATTGGATGATCATTCAATCTCAGGAATGCATTTCAATTTTGAGAAGCTACTATTTTTCGTTGCTTTCTCTAAGCAACATAAACTGAAATTTAAAAAACGAAAACATGGGTTTTCTTCAGAACGAGCCTAATTAGGCTCTATGCGGGCAATTTTCTCAAATTCATTTCTGTTTGGGATATGTTTATGGTTCTTTTAACCCTTATTTTGCAAATTGCATGGGTAAACGAGTGGCTAAATTGAAAGTGAATGCCTAGACATAAAAAGTTGCTTCTTTTAATGAGATGTAAGGGCAACTGGATATTGGATGCTTTGAGTAAAAATTTGTATTTGAGAGGGACATGAATCCTGTGTCGGAATGTATTGCAAAATTAAAGTTTTATTTGTCGTCTGAAGTTGCTCATCCAGAATGATATATTGGTAAAGAAAGTCATCCACAAGAAAAGAGAAGAAGTGCATGAAAGCATAAATATCCTTTTACAGGTAGCTCAATAGAAAGCTTCATCTTCAAGGGATAAAGCCATTGGTAGAACAGCAAGGGAGGTCAGCATATAGAGGCAGAAGATCAATGAGACAAAGACAAGCATGAGGACATGCTTGAAGATCAGCAAGGGGGAAATGTTGGCCCTCAGTTTTGGTCTATTTTTGCTTAGGGAAACCTACTTAATCTTTATATTTTCTATCCATTTTCCATCACTTCCATCTCATTTTGATGTATTTTATGCATATTCAGGTGTTTAATTTTAATTTTGCAATTTCTAGAAGTTTTTATGAAAATTGAGTTTCAAGTGCAATTTTGGACTGAATCAGAAATTCCTGTAATAGCTATGTGGATGACACGTTTGCAAGACACTTGGGCTCAATTTTGATGCATGGATGGACAGATTGGGAACTAGGACTAAGCTAACTTCACTTGGTTCAGCGAGAACAAGCTTTATTAGGCCCGGTCAAGGTTGGTCAAACATGACTAGTCACCAGAAAATCCCTAGGAAATAGGGCAGTTTTGAGATTTTATGGGATTAACCATATTTCTTGGGATGAATTGGATGAGTTCGAATTATATAGGTGGATATGAGTAGATATTAGTGTTAGAGATAATATAGATTAGTTTGTTTCATTAAACCTCTATTTAAAGCCAAGACTTTGATGGCTTTTGTAATGAAATGTGTATGTAACTTTTGTATAATTGGAGTTGGGAGCTAATTTGAAGAACTTGTTTCATTCCAATTTGTTGTTCATGCTTGGTTGATTTACTGAAGTTGTTGTAGGTGATATTTCTTCAAGTGTGCAAGGCAAGGGTGGAGGGCCCCCACACCAAGCTAACTACACTTCTTGGTTCAATTGTCATAGTTTTCATAGACTAGTTTTTGCTTCAAATGTATTTAGATGTGTGATGATTGCTGAATGAATATTGGTTTAATTCTAATCTACATATGAAGGGACAAAAAGGAATTTAAGTTAAATTCCCTTTCTATTTGATCTTGAACTAAAACTGAATTTCATTCTCCATTTCTCATTTGAAGTTATTTCTGCATTTCTGGTTTGAAGCAATGGTGATTGTGATATGGTAGGATTGTGAAGAAGGACAATCTGGACCTCGTTAGTTAGGAGCCTCTTCTTTTACATCTTCTGCATCATAAAACATTGTTAATTAGTGCTCTTAGATTTATCTTCATGAAAGTAGTATTGTAGGGAAGGACAACCTGGTTCTCCTAAGTTAGGAGCCTCTTCCCTCATATATTACAAAAATGAATAAGAAATTGTTAAAATAGGTTTATATTTGTAATATGTACTTCTTTAAATCTTCAAATTTTATCTTCTAAACTTGATTATATCTTATGTCCATATATAGTGGATTTGCCTCCAAGTTTTACAAACCCGGATTGATAATTAAATACTTGTGTTAATTTAGTCAATAAATTAGCTCAACATGCTCCAACAAGGCCAAGACCATGCCAATACATCACCCTCATCTATTTTCACCATCCACCCATCATTTTCAAGCTTCTACCGTTCAATTTGCTTGTTGTCCTAAAAAACTACATGATGCTTTGTTTTACTATAGGATACAAAAATACATACAACAAAAATGTGTTTTTGCCATAACTTGAAAACCATGCATCCATTTGCCAAGTTGTTTTAGGGGGAGATGCATATGGATGATGGTGACATGATCAAGCAATTTCAGAAAATTCTAGTGCATAGTTTTCGAGAAATCAACCTCCATCACCTACAACCATTTTTTCATTTTCTCGATATCTATGCATCCATTTAAAAAAAAAAATCATGGCGATATGCATATGGATGATGGTAACATGCCCAAGAAGTTTCAGCAAATTCCAGTGCATGGTTTCCAAGAAATCAGGCTCCATCACCTTCAGCCATTTTTATTTTTTCTTGAGATATGTGCATCCATTGGCAAAATTGTTTTATGAGGAGGTGCATAATGATGATGGCAACATGCTCCAAAATTTTCAGGACAATCCATTCTACCGTTTGGGAGATATGGACAAAACAAGTCGTTGTCCTAAAAACATACAAGATTGCCTGAGATCCTACAAGATACAGAAAAACACCTACAAGATTGAAAGTGAGCAGTTTTAAACTGGAAAAATGGAGGTTGGCTTCATCAAGCACTATTAATGAGGTAGGCTCTACATTTCCCCACATTTTTCCAAGTGAAAGGAAAATAAAAAAAAAAATCATTCTAGTTTGTTGAAAGTGATTGCAGCATAAGGGAATTGTATACACATAATTTTTAAATTTGGTATCAGACATATGCAAACCTCCATCCATTAGAGAAAAATGATAAGGGGAACCCATCAACACAGTTAGGATTCATCAGCACCCTCCGTACTAGTGATATTCACAAGGCACAATTGGATGTGTTTCTTTGAAAAATTGAGGGGATATGATGATGAAGTAGCCAAAGCTTTGTAGTCAGATTTAGCATGGATATACAGAGGTCAAAGAAGCTCCTTCAGAGCTTAGCAGTAGCATTAGGATCATCAACATCACCATCCAACACCTCCAAATCAACATCAACTCAGCAGCAACATGCATGTCTCTCCAACAACCATTAGGTAGGTACAGGTCTGCAATATTCTTGACCTCTTCTCTTGAGCATATTATTGTTAGAAAGTTGTTGTCAATGCATGAGAGATGAGGTTTTATAAGCTAAGTATGGTTTAGCAGTCTCAGCCTCCAACTAGTTACCTGCAGCTCACTCCTTCACTCATGCCATGTTGAAAAGTAAAATTATGAAGGGTGATGATTTCAAGGAATGATAACAGCAGTTAAAAGAATAAGTTTTTGCAAATGCCAAGTCATCATAGCACTCCAAGCCCTCCATCCACTTCATATTCACTATCTATTCAGCATTCATCCATCCCATTTCATTCTTGAAAAAAAAAATAGGGCATCCACTCCATTTTCACAAACCTACACTACTCACTTTGAGCCCTAGCATCATCATCCAATCCCTCTTCATCATTTATCATCACTCCCATACAGTTAGAAGACTCTAAAGGAATAATGAATGACTACTACATGAAGACAAAATGTTTTTTCAAGAAGGAAGAAAGGAAAAAAATTGTGCTAAAGCCCAAAATGATAGTGCCTACAAGAGACCTAATCAAAATAGAGAACTTCGAGGCCATTAGGCAATCATCTAGGCCACAAGGGAGAAGAAGAAGGCAACAAAAGGAAATGAGGCATCCACCATCAAAACACAACTCAAACTGCAGTGATGAAAAGAGACTTTCTAAGAGGTCTCTAATCTCTTTCTAGCTTTTGTCCAAGGCCTAAAAGATGTTACAGAAATTAGAAAAAGGCATGAGAGTCAGGTTGAGGGTCTGTCCTATGCTCAAACTATCATTTATGCTCAAAAAGGGTATCTTGTAGTTTTAACAAGGTTTCCTGTAGTTTTGACAAAAATTACTACAGGATGTCCTAGTTCCCATCTAAATGCATTTTGAAGGTGTTAGAGGTGTCCAAATGGCATAACAAGGTAGCAGAAGGTTGATAAGGGTGTGGAAGACCTTCCCAAACTGAAAAATATTCAAGAACCCATCTTGAATAAGGGGAAGAAGGAAAACTAATGGTCCCAAGAAACAATGATTTTTCTTTGCACATATATGCTTTTGGGCTTGTCCTTGTAGAACTTACAGCCAATAATCTTAATGCACAAGAAAGAGGCCACCAGGGCCATGGATGAGGCACAATGAGGTCACTAAGTTGCTCAAAGGATGAGCAACACATTCAGCATGGTGGTATGATGGGCCTTTAAATTAAACATAAATTAAGGCCCATGCCTATAAATTAAACATAAATTAAGGTCCATATAACCATCCTTCAACATATTAAACCTCTATTTTTACATTAGATAATTTATTTTAACTTTAATATATTTATTAGGAAGGTTTATGAATAATTGGATATTTGTGCCTAATATTATTTATTTTTTTGAATATTATGAGAATATTGAGCAAATTATGAAGATTCGAAGGAGGAGATAATTTAAGGACTTTTTCCCTACTACAGGAGGATCAATAATAAATAATAAATCAACAAGATATTATGGAATTATGGCACAGATTGTGGAACTCCAATGATTGAGAAAATCTAGGAATGTGTTCCACTAATCAAGGGATTTTGGTGGGGAAAGATTCCTCCATTCATGGGGAATGATTCCTAATCATTTTGTATAAGTACCAAGTCGAATTTGCCTCTAGAGATAGATTTTCATTAGTGTTCTTGTGGAGAGAACTCGTATTTCTTCAACTCCATTGTATTTTCATGCATGGATGTAATTGTATTGATGGAATAATGAAGATTGGTGTCATGTTCAGCTTCTAAATCTTGTTCTCCTCCATAGGTCTCTGATTTTCCTTGGGCTTGGCCATCCCAAGAACCTCAGAGTCATTTTGTATCATTTTCTTTCCTTCTTTTTAGTTCTTGTTCACATGCATCTCTAGTTTTTATTTCTTTCTATTTTTGCATTTAGTATTAATGATTTCTTGTTGTAGGATTGAGTTAAATGGATGATGTAAGTTCTTTTGTAGGATCACAAGCACTATTTCATCCTTGGAAAAGCTTTGGAAGTTCATAGTAATCATTGAGCTTCTTGGATTAGTCTTCTTATTCCCAAATCTAGATTGTTGGACCTCCTTTTTAATAAAGAACAATAAATTTATGTTATTTTTTAGAGCATGATAACAAGATTCAATCAAGTTGGTTCCACTTGCATTATATCACAAAAACATTCTATTTCATAAAAAAAATTACACAATTGCATTTGCACTTGATTAGGTTAGGCATTTTTTAGATTTACTAGCTCACTAGTTCTCAAACTTCTAGATTTTTGACTAGTAATGTTTTTTTATTTTTTTGCATGGGTTAACATAGGTGTTTTTGAGTGATTCCACTTGGAATAGGGACCTAAGACATCATAGTTAATAAATAAATTTGTCACATCCAATTTGGATTTGATTTTATTGGTCATTATACCCTCACCAATTTCCTCATTTCACAAGGAAACTTCTCCAAGCTTTTTGAGCAAATCCATCCATCTCCCAACTTTGGTTTTGAGTTTTGAAGTGGTCCTAGGCACTCCCTTGCATCATTCTATCCGCCAATCATATTCCCTAAGCTTTCCATCACCTTAAACATCCATCCTTTTGCTCTCAGCTATATCCTATAGGTTTTTAGGGGATCCTATAGGTTTTCTTGTAGTGGCCTGTTTTGAGGCCGAATTAAGGGAAAACCTCTAGGAGGCCACACAAGGTCACCTAAGGGTATCCCAAGCCTTCAAAACATTCACCATAATCTCCAAGCCACCTTCCATCTTACCAAAATAGATTATCTTTCACACTCTCAAATGAAAAAAGATGAAAAAAAAAACAGATTTATTTTATTCATTTTCATGCACAGCAGTAGAAGGTTTGATGGTTTGAATCTGCATGCTTAGGACAGTAGGATTGCATACATGTTAACTCAGCATTCTTTTGAAGAAAATCCTCTTAGAATTTAGTTATAAAATGGTGTGTTTTAACATTTTGATTTCAATCTCTTTCCTTGTACTTTCTTTCTTGCAATAGCTTAAGATTCCATTTCGAACATTTCATTTTCTGCAATTAGTTTAGGATTGGACTTGAGTACATTCTCTTCATTACATCATGACAGAAAATAAAGGAAACATTGTATGCCGCACATATAGTGCTAATACCTATTAAGTTTGTACAAACCCCAGGTTGATAATTAAAGTTGGTAGCCTTGGGAGTTGTAGCATCCTTGTTGCAATACTAAGGCTCATCATTTTTTGGCACCGTTGCCAAGGAGGTGTCAAAGTATGCATTGTTTTTTTCCCTAGTTGATTAATTTCTTTTCACTTTTTGCAAAAAAAAAAAAAAAACATTAGGCATATTTAATTTTAAAAATAGGAAAGTGCATTGCATTAGTGTTTTCATTCAATCATAAAAAACAAAATCTTCAGCACCACCACACCCCCCCCCCCATTTGATCACGTGGTGCAGTAAGAGCCACATCACCATTCACTTTTGCATGTAGAAGAAGAAGATGGTAAAGAATGTAAAAGAAATGGATGGAGATGATGACAATGAGGAAGATCCTCTTGGATTTCCCATTCAAGATATTGATAGCAATGTGCACATGAAGGACATCCCTCCATATTTTCTTCCAAAATTTCATGGTCTAAGAACAAAGGATCCAGAAACCTTTCTCTTTGAATTTGAGATTGTTTGTATATCTTATGAATACTTATTAAAAACTCAAAAACAGGTATTGTTTCCGGCAACATTGAAGGATAGAGCTCTTAAATGGTTCATGAGTTTAGGGACTAATTCAATAAGATTATGGAATGATATGAAAAATATATTTATAGAAAATATAAAGATCACGATCTTAAGAAAGAATTTTTTAGAATCAATCAAAGAGAAGATGAGAGCCTTGAGGATCTAATAGAGAGGTTCATGTATAATGTTAAGAGCGTAAAACTACATTATTTAGGATCCAACACAATAAAAACCCTCTTACTTAGAACAATTAGGGATGAATGGATTGATCTCCTTAATCTCATGAGTAGAGGTGATGTATATCAATTATCATTTGAGGTAATTTGTGAAACATGCAAACACATATCAAGAGGAAAAGAAAGAGTAGGTAAATCGGCATCAAGATCGGTAATTCAAGCTAAACTTGGTAATTTGTTTCATGATTTTAAAACATAAATTCTTAGAAATCTAACAAATCAAGTAGAAATGTTAAGAATGCAAGATGAAGGAAAATAAAATGCTAATATTTGTGTTGCAGAATCACATGATGTTAAATATATAGTGCCGATACCTCTTAAGTTTGTACGAACACCGGGTTGATAATTAAAGTCGGTAGCCTTAGGAGTTGTAGCATTCTTGTTGCAATGTCGAGGTTCATTAGTGTCTTCCCATCTTCAACTTCAGATCAAATTTTCACATAGTTAGAATCGTACTTGAGCAAATGATTGGATGAGATAGAGGACCCCGGATCTAGTTTCATCCATCCGGACTGCAATTTCAGGAGAGTAATAAATCGTTTGTACAATGGCTTTACACAAATAGTCATCGTATCATGGATCTATATCTGTAGACGACTATCTAATTTATGTACATGTAATGAAAATTTTATATGCTAAGCATGGGTATGCCTTCCCTCAACAATTCATGAAATTCAAAGGTATCATGATATTATGTATTATAAATGAGGCAGGTCATTGTTTGCATCAGATCCTCCTCAACACGTCAAAAAGCATATCACTCAACATTATCATTTTTTACTTCATGCTTTAGGGGGCACCTATTACAAGTCTGTTTGGGCACATCACTCTCGATGATCAGATTAGTATAAACATGGTCTATCAAACCCTAATTCAGTTGCTACATGCCACTTCATTGAGTGCTTTCATCCATAAGAGTTTCCTAAATTCAAACTCTATTGAAATTCTTCCTTGGGTCACCAGCACACCCCTTATCAGGGCTCTGCAGAGTAGGTAGCCCCATTTAAGGGTGTGTTGCAGAGCACCTAAGCCCACTCAAGCCTGTGCTGGGCAAGAATCCTTGAAATGTTAATTGGATCCTAAGTATATTCCTCCTTTCTAGAGCCTTCTAGAAGGAACCCAACTCCTATCGTATCAAGATGAGCTCAACTTAGGATAGCCTTGGATCATCTAATCCTCTATCCTCTCATCCCTTTGAACATGGAAACTAATAATACAATTATGGAAAACCATTTTGTTACACTGAAATTTGTCACCAAGACTATCTACAGTTAATATGGCTCCATCAATAGTCATATTATCCTCCTTGTCAAGCCTTATACCTCTGCTCTCCATGTCAAACTTCAAAAAAAAAAAAAGTCATTAAAAATCATTTTTATCTCTGGGTACGCGGGTTCTCTCTACCTTGCCTGTGTGTACGCATCCCAAGTTCATTGTACCTGCATACTTGTACGCTCTGTAAGTAAAGGGATGGGTGCGTACTCCTGTAAAGGTCAAAAGGCACGAGTTTCATCTTAAAAAAGTTACTTGTGGTCACTTCTAGAGCTTTCTAGAAGAATGTTTGACGTGTATTGAGCACCCCCAGATGGTTCATGCATCCCTATGATAGAGGAACTTATCCCATCAAGAGAGGAGCTACCCCATCCAAAAGAGGGAGTATCCCATTGATGTTGGAACTGAATAACTTCCTCTAGAACACTATAAATATAGGCATTGGG